>BLSH010213347.1:590252-602928 GCA_018402905.1 Glandirana rugosa | reverse complement strand
GTCCTCAGAGCAACAGCACAGACAGCAGTAGTAAAGTAATCTATCTCAGGATGCAGGATCAGGTCTTAAAATGGCTAAAATCTGTCCCTCACGCCGTCAGCTACCTTTCCCTATACTAACCCAAGGAGCATGTGACTGCAGCACTGTGACTCCAGCTTATAAAGAGGCTGGGTCACATGATGCACTGGCCAATCACAGCCATGCCATTAGTAGGCATGGCTGTGATGGCTTCTAAGGGCAAACCAGTGAAACGCTTGTTGATTGGCTGCCCTGCAGCTTCTCAACACGTGGAATAAAATAGCAGAACCCCGGACCGAACCCGAACGATTTTTGAAATGTCCGGGTCCGGGTCCGTGCCACGGACACCCGAAAGTTCGGTACGGACCCGAACGTTACAGTCCGGGTTCGCTCAACACTAGTACTGGGGTTCTTTTTATACACACCTGAGACCTAATTGATCCATTATTAGTCACAGGTGAAGCTCATATTACAAGGCGACAACACTTATGTCTTTGCAAAAATTGACTCAATGGGCTTTACCAAGCTGTGAATATTAGAATACTTTTTGACAGTTTCGTTTTGCACTGAAACATTATTACAAAAGCTGTTGGGATTAAAATGAGCCATTTCTTGTAAAAAAAATCTTGATTAGAAATTTATTTCAGCGGCACTTCAGGTCAATTTGTACACAAGCGACAAGACTTTTGTCTGGGACTGTATATTTCTTTGGTCATGTGCATTTATGTGAGAGACAGGAGGTCCTGAGGAAGCAATGTTTTCCATGAAACATGTCAACCTAAGCTCTCTGTTTCGACCAATAGCCATGTATATTTGCAGTGGACACTGTTTGTTAGTATTGCTATGACATCTGGGTCTATGGAGGTACGCCAATGCATAAAGCTGCATCTGAAACAGAACAGTAAGAAGACCAATTTGTAAACCAGGTGCTCTCTGCTGCATCTGATTTCTGCATAACCTCTTACAAACAAGAACATGTCTTAAGAATCTGTGAATCCACTACAGTTAGACAATAAGCAATCTTCTCTTCCTCAAGACGAAACTAATTTGCAGCAGGTATTGATATCTACTAGACCCACATGCACAGTTAAAGTAAAAGTAAAGGCAAAACCTTTTTTTTCCGTTTAGTCTGTACCCCCTTTAGGAAGAATTCACCCTCCCAATTTGTCCTGAAAGTAAAAGAAAATTGAAAATTTTGAGTTATCTCCAGAAAAGTAATAGAGAGGAAAACTTTCCAATGGGTACACTTGTTATGGTGACCTGGGGGTCCCCAAAGGATTCTCCTAATTTGTTGGTATTTCCTCTCACTTCCTGTTTAGCTATGGGATGGGAAGTAAAGGGAAATCTCCCCAATGGGACATACGGTAGATGGCAATAAAAAAATCTGACGGGGTAAAACCGTACTCTATCCAAAATTAAAAGAAAGTTTTACTTTTAGTTCCACTTTTTCTTTTAAGGTTTTGGATGGCGTGAGGAAAGGTTAGAACCCCTGTCAAGTATTACTGTATCTGTGGTTCTATAAGAAAGATTTACTCTCACTTTATGTTCTGGCGACAACATTTTACCAGACAGAAAGTAAGGGAAAATCTGCAACAGAATCACAGACAACAATAAAAAGCTGACACTGTTCAAGCAATATCCCTTTAAATGCATCTGTCTAAAACCTAACAGGGGTTATAATTCCTCCCCCACTATACGAAAGTATAAAAACAGTTTTGGCAACAAGTAAGCTTTTAGTTTAAATTTTTGCATTGATGTTTTATATATTTTACTATATGGCCTCATGCACACTGGGATGAAAAACAAACCCAGAAAAAGATTGAATGCATAGCAAAGGATAGCTATAGCACTAGAGTTACAAAGAATTCCACCCATTCAGAAGGTTTTCTGGTCAGAGAACTGGGAGATGGGAGGAGCCATCTGGAGTGTTCTAAGGAGCCCTGACCAATCCCCAAGCAGGGTTGGCAGGGGGCAGGCCTCGTTAAATACTCAGAGTCAGCCCAATCTGGGAGGAGTAATGTCGGGTGGAAGTCTGGAGATGTAGCAGAGGCGCTGTGGTGCAGGCCCCTGCCTGGGAGGTCTCCCCCAGTCTGGGGAGGGTGACCTTGGGGCCTGGGAGTTCAGGTGCAGCCAGGAAGAAGAGCGATTCCTGGAGCCGCACAAGAGGAACAGGGGAACAGCCTTGGGAGCCAGTCAAGAGAAAGGGCAGTCACTGCCCGAGATAGCAGGTCGACGGTACCTGGGGAGGATGAGCTGGGAGTTGTAGTCCGTCAAAGGCCCGGTTAGCAATAAAGTACTTTGCTGCACATTCAAGGGCCCGTGATCCCTAGCCTGTAATGGGTGTTCCTGAGGTCCTGCTAAAACAGGGTAGGCCTCACCATGTGCTAACCGCGGTGAAGAGAAAGGTACAGAGAAGCCTGTGATATTTCCCTTCAGGCTAGAAACTAAGTTCTGAGCTGGATTGAAGCAAAGGAGTGTAAAGCCGTAAGTTCTGTGAAGTGAGAGAACTGTAAGAGAAATGGTCAGGAAGTGAAGTGCTGGAGGGTTCAGAGGAGCAATAATCTGCAAAGGAAGAGTCTGCAGTGACTGAAGTGTGCATATACAGGGAAGGACGCGCTAACGATATCCCCCTACGATCGGATGTCACCGATCGGACGTGTGAGTGCCGATACGATCGGTTTCGTGAGTGCTGGCCAGCACAATTTTATACTGCAGTTTTCTCACTGATACCATGTAAGTGCAATATTTTATTTTAATAAACATACTTAAGTGTTACTAGATTACACTATTGGGCTTCTTTTTACATCCCTCTGGGTATCCATTGCGGTTTAATCCTGAGCACCGAACGCTTCCAGTCGGATCTCCTGCAGTGTGAAAAGGATCCCACATCCCTGCAGAGGGACCCTGGCAGGGTAGAAAGCCAAAGGCGATTTTACCAGCTGCATCTGGTGAGCATATAAGCTGTCTGGTGATGGATTCACACTGCATGTGGTGCTGTTTAACATGTTGGGTGTTTCCTTTTGTCACTTTGCGCCCGGCGTGGCAGTTTAAGGATCTTCATCTACTAGATCTACAAAAACTTTTTCGTTTTATTGCCTTATGTTCACTAGAGACACTCATCAGGTATTTCTAAAGACTGTTCTTCAGCTTTTCATTTATTTATTGCATTTATGAATTGGAGCAAAAGGACGGTATAGCTCCACTTGCATCATAGCTTAGAAGGACATTGCCTATTCTTGTTCCATTGAATACTACTTAGCGCTGCTCAAGGTGTTTGACAAATTATTTATCTTTGGGTTGTGAGATAGAGCAGCAGCTTATACCCTCCGATGCAGTACTAACATTTTACCTTTAGCACAGTATCTTTATACGATTTAAAAGTGCATATACAGGCTTGTATATGGAATCCATGTACCAGAATTCTTTGGGCGTCCCACATATCCCTTATCCACCTCCCCAAATAGAACAACAAAAACAAGAACCAGTCAGGTCAGTGTCTCCAAATGGGTGATATATGGTGCGATTGAGGTCAGCTATCAGGTGAACCACTAGTACAAGCCACTCTCAAGGGAGCACATGGCTACATACGGTTTAGGATATATTCACCTTGCATGCAGCCGCTGACTTCAGCGGTGCATGCACTCTGAAGGTCCGGTGGATGGTGCCGGACCCAGCCGGAATGGAGGACTCACAGGGCCACTCACAGTGCTGGGGCCGCGAACCCGGAAGAAACGTATAGGGAACATGTCAGCTCCCTCAGCGGTGATTGGGAGACGTTGCGGGCACTTAGTTCTAAGGTATTTCAAAATGAGCTAGTTTGCGGTGCATACTAGCTCATTATGCCTTTGCCTTACAGGTTTTTTTTCTTATTTAGGGCATACAACTGCGTGACAACAAAGCCTGGTCAGGATTTTAATTCACCACTTACGGTATAATTGCATACCAGGTTCCCAACCGAGCACACAGGACACGTAATGTATCACTCTGGCAACCATGGTCACTAGACACTAAATTACAAAATACAAACAATTATGCCTGCTCATAAACTTTTTGCAAAAGGAAGTAAGCATGAAAAAAAAATGAAAACTAAGAAACCATAAAAGATAAACCTGTATCTACATTGGCTTAGTGCTCTTCCTCACACATACATCGACAGACAAATATATTAAGAAAAATATCAAATCAAAGCAAATATTAGGTAAAGACCTAGGAACCCTTGATGGACTTTGTGTACATCTACATATAAGTCAGTAACCCTAAAAGATCTGCCACTATGGGTTTGGAAGAATGTGTCATCAAGGACTAGGAGTCAGACATTAGTTACTGTATAACAACCAACCTTCTCTAAGAGTCCTAAAGCAGAGCTAAACTCTCTCTCACTCACGATTAACTATGTATTTTTAGTCCCAATGTTGCTAGCATTAGTAAATAGATAGGAAGGTATATTATGTTTACTTGTTTAACCACTTCAATACGACACTGTACCCATATGAAATGTTTATCATTTTTTCCCCACAAATAGAGCTTTCTTTTGCTGGTATTTGATCTCCTCTGGTTGTTTATTTTTTGTGCTACAAATAAAAAAGGACCAAAAATTTTGAAAGAAAAATAACTTTTTCTTTGTTTCTGTTATATACAGTAATTTTGTAAATAAGTATGTTTTCGCCTTCATTGATGGGAACTGATGAGACAGCACTGATGGGGCGGCACAGGTGAGGTGGCACTGATGGGCACTGATGAGGAGGCACCAATTGCAGCACTGATAGGCGGCACTGATATGCAGCACTGATAGGTGGCACAGGTAGGCACCGATAGGCAGTACTGATGGGCACTAATAAACAGCACTGATGGGCGGCAATGGCGGGCGACAATAATGGGTACTGATTGGTAGCACCTATAGATGGCACTGATAGGCAGCACTGATGAGGAGGCACTGACAGGCATTGCTAATGGCCACTGACTGGCAAGAAAGGTGGGTGCAGGTGGGAACTGATTGGCATCACCGGTGGGGCACTGATGGGCATCACTGGCGGGCATTGCTAATGGGTCTGCACTGATAATCAATGCACTGATTATCATCGTAGACCCCCCGTCAGGAGAGCCATTGATCGGCTCTCCTCTATCTGCTCCTTGTCAGCGCAAATGGAGGAAAGCCGATTATCGGCACTTCCTGGTTACCATGTGATCAGCTGTGACTGGACAAAGTTGATCACGTTGTAAAGAGCCGTGCCTGAAAAACCGGGACACATTTTTCAGATATAAAGTAGTTCGGAACAGAGCCTAACGAGAGGGTGAGGGGGCATTATGCACGCTGCATTGCTATTCTCTTTGGAGTGCCCAAAGGTGTTCCAGGTCTGTTACCCTATAGTGTATATTAACCGCTTAACAACCGCCATATAGTTAAATGGCGGCTACAGGGCGGTTGCTTAATTCTGGGAGGACGTACAGTGACATCCTCCCATTAACGCGCTTCCCTATAGTGTAAGGGAACATCTGTGACCCCCGGGTCCAGGGGAACCGGCGCATCACGGATCGCAGTGAATGGCCGCTGTAAGCGGCCTTTTACCACGTGATCGCTCCGTCAAATTGTTGCTGTAAGTATTGGATGTGTACAGTATGTTTAGGTACCATTGGTTTGAAACATATGACCTGTCTATACGCTAATATGTATGTATCCCTTAGCACTAGGGTTGCCACCTCATCCCTTTAATCCCAAACACATATTAATTATACGGGTTCTGTGGCTGATTAAGGTCATAATTAAACTCACTTGGTGCCTTATCTGCATTAAATTGGCCTCAGAACCTGTCTAATTCATATGTGTTCAGGTTTAAAGGGATGAGGTGGCAACCTTAATCAGCATCCTGAGGTCTCCTGAAGAAGCTCTCTACTATAAAATACGTTGGGTACAGTTCTCTACATTCCACAGCCACAGAGCTTCTACATTTTGAAGACAGTTAGATCGTCATATATTTTGTGTAAAGTGTATGATTTATAGACATTTGGTTCTGATCTTTTAGGCTCGGTTCACACTGCCCCCACCTATAGTGCAACTTTGCCAGGAGACTTCGGCGCGACTTTGAAGCAGCTTCAGGGAATGCCTGTGTAATCTTCTTGTAATGTCGCATCCAAATCACATCAATTAAGATGAGGATCTGACTTGGAGGCAACTTCCATTAAAGTCTATGGCATAAGTCGGATAGAAGTTGCCTTGAAGTAGTACAGGAACCTTTAATAAACTCGGAGCGACTTCAGTAGTACTAATTAAGACAGCTCTCATTGACTAATATGGGATTTCACATGTCACGCAACTTGGGGTCTCACAAGTCGGATCCCAAATTGCGGCAGTGTGAACTGAGCCTTAGGGGTGGAATATACAGGGTGATTCATGCTCTATCCAGGGTAACATTGGGTATAACATTGACTGATGGTTTTTAAGTTGATATTAATGTCATGTGCACAATAAATTGTAATTTTTAAAAAAGTTTTAGTTCTATTCCTGTAAAGGAGGCCTAATATCTACTGAGGCATTTTGACTGCATAGGCCATTTTCTGCAAAAGGTGAACTTTGCCTTTAGCATGATGCTAAAGGATGCATTTAAAAAAAAAAAAAAAAAAAAAAGGATTACACCTACTAAACTGAAGACTTACCTGACACCTTCCCTATTGTTCTAATGTACTTTACTCCTGCTGCTTTAGCAAATCCCTCCAGCCCTGGCTGAAATATCCAGATTGAGGGTGTCTCCCCTCCTCTGAAGGGTTCTACAAAGACATCCTTGTGTGCATGTGCCCAGGTAGGAGGTGGTAAATGGACATTCGTCCATTCCAACACACAGTCTGAGCAAGCTTTTCCCCTCCGCCCTTCTGTTTACTGTTGGTGCCTTTGCCTTTCCCTGGTTGGATATTCTCACCCAAAAAGAAGCTGGACTTAAGGGGGGGAGTAAACTTGTGCCTGCCATTTTTACCTACAGGTAAGCTTATAATAAAGCTTACCTGTAGGTAAAATGAATATCTCCTAAACGTGCACTGTTTAGAAGATATTCCATGGAACAACAGCCAGTAACCTCACTGGCACATGCCATTCCTTCAGAGGTCTATGCCGTAAACCGTGACTCCCGTGCACATGAGCGGGACTGACA
The DNA here is from genome assembly GCA_018402905.1 of Glandirana rugosa. Classification (NCBI taxonomy): domain Eukaryota; kingdom Metazoa; phylum Chordata; class Amphibia; order Anura; family Ranidae; genus Glandirana; species Glandirana rugosa. The sequence goes on along the minus strand of BLSH010213347.1, from coordinate 595,771 downwards.
TTATTGCAGTTGGCCAGTCAGACGGCCAGAGTCCTCGAACCCGGAAGGAAGACTGGGTAAAAATAAAAGCCCTGTCAGCGTGCCACTGCAGGGCTTTGGGTTAAGGTAAGTCTCTAATAATGTGTGTAGCGCTACCTCTGAAGGAGCCACTTAAGTATGTTTGGTTCCGTACTCTGCCTCTCAACCCCAAGAACAGCCTCAGCCCCTCTGGCACACCTGGCAATAGTGTAAGTGCAAGGGCCAATGAAAACATACACATTATGATAAAACACAGAAATTGGCTTTACTGCAATATTTCTGTGGAAATGGATAACAAACAATACAGTATATATTCAAGTAGTCCAACATGGAGAGCAATAACTGAAATCAAGAGCAATATAGCTCAATAATATATTCAGGCTGCTTTCAGGGGATTCCGAACCTGAGAATAACCCCAAGAGCAGAGGCAAACACTTCAGCAGTGGCAATTATAAATCAGGTTGGTTACCTCCACATTAATTGGCTGTATGAGTGCAAGAAGGAGGAGAGCAGAGGAATGACACTCTCATGTCAAACCTCTCTCTTCTATCCCCTGACACCACAGGCCCAACTACAAATACTGTACAACATTCAATGGATCAGCCCCCAAGGTAAACTATCCTGCAGGCCCACTACATATACAGAGCCCTGAGTATGTGTGTGCGTGCCCGTATGGCACCAGTAACTTCAGTCCCTTAGAAGAAGGATGAGGCCTTGGATCTTCAGCTAGCCACTTTAGTTGGTGCACTTAAATTCCTGCTTAGCAAAGTGTATCTGTGGTATGCCGACAGTATCTGGACAGCAAGGCAGACACTAACTGCTTAATGGGCCATTAACAAGACCCAGGTTCTGGTAAGTGTGGGTAAAGTGAACTGTGTGCAGTGTCCTTGTTTCCTGCAAATGGCAAGTGCCCTCTCACCAATTCCTGCGGTCAAGGCCCAACGAACATGCTGGAACGGGCAGGCTCTTCTGGTGACCCAACTGGTCACCTCACACTGGAACACCTCATGCCGTCGGTGCAGGTGTGCCTGCATATGCACTTGGGATCCCCCTCTCTCAGGCTGGATGTCCCAACTGGCTGTGGATGCCTGAAATGACGCAGTGGACTGACCTGGGAGGCAGCACCTCTCCCCTGGGTCCAGTCCCTTCTCTTGCTCGTGGTGTCTGAAGCCGCTCAGAAATGTAAGATGGAGTCTTTAGTGCTCTGCTTCTGAGGTCACAAGGCTATGGCGGCCATCTGATATAGGGACTACATATCGCAGAACCCTTAAGTTACTGCTGCTTGTTAAAGTCCCTCTGATTGGCTCCTGTAATTTCTCCTATAATTTGCTCTCCTCCTGCCAATAGGGACACATGGGAGGGCGCAGAGTGAGCAGCTCTGTGTGAGTCAGGAAGGATGGGAAAACAAAAAAAAAAAAAAAAAAAAAGGGGGGGGGGGGAAGATATCCACCACAGACACTGTCAATTTCTTTTTCTCCATCAAGGGAGAGCCTCAGCCAGCTAGGCAAGGCCGCAGGATATGCAAGGCCCCAGCTGCATGTGCTAGTATGCGATGCATTCTAACACATTGTAACATTGCCTTGCAGAGGGAAATTGTTATTTTTTTTACTACTGCTTTAAGGGCCCATCCGTGGTGGTGAATAGGGGCTAGTTAAGTGTTTGCACACATGCCATGCAGGTTAGGTAGTGTATGTGTACTGCACGGTAGCATAAATGGTTAAAAACTAAAAGTTTAATGCCACTTTAACTATTTTTTTTTACAAATGTGTCTGTGCAATCATGGGGCTAGTTCACGAGAACATTTGCATTATTCATGTGATCAGCTCTTTTACTGTAAGGTTTTGACGCTTGTTGGCAGCTAGCATCATTAATCGTTCCCCCCCCCCGGAGTACTACAGAAACAAACATTAGACTCTTTTTGAAAGACTTCCAAAATGATGTTAGTGGTGGGAAGCATTCCTGTTGGCTTCTATAACAGAAGTCTACAAGTATGAACACTTGCTGAACATGGTTTGTAGCATCCAAACAAAAGCAACACAAACATGTTTGTGCAACACACATTCGCTTACATTTGAACATTTTAAGTATATGTAAAAGCAAAATAAGCATATGCAGTTCAGTTTGGGAATACAGTATGTATACATTTGCTCAGGGCTTTCTTTCAGCGGGAACGCAGTTCTGGCTCCAAATGTATGTAATGGCAAGGGGTGTGCAGGAGGGGCTACTGATGCTGGGGGATCTATTGTCACTGGTGGGGAGCTATTTTTGTGCAAGGGTCTATTGTTGCTAGTGGGGGATCCTTATGTTGCTGGTAGGGATCTCCCATTGAGGGAGAGGTCTGTTGTGGCTGGGGTGGATCTTTTGTTGTGGGCAGCTGATTGTTGTGCAAAGTCTATTTTTGCTGGTGTCCATTATTGGATGGGAAATCTATTGTTGTGTGGGGTTTATTGTTGCTGGAGTGGGATCCACTGTTGCTGGGGAAATCCATGTTACCATTAACAAAATTCCATACAAATGATTTAGCACCACAAAATGATACTTGGTTCTGTATTTTCTAAAAGGGGTGGTACAGGGAGGTGGAACCAAGGGACCCTCAGAGGAGGGTAGGGGGCAGAGAAAAGGGGATTTGCCCATGTTTTAATCTTTTAAAGACCCTCAAGTACAAAAAAAATACCTGTTGGTCTAACACAGCTTTCTTGTGGTGTTAGCTCTTCCCACTTTTCTTTTGCTAAACTGCAAAAACACTACACACAACAAAGGCTAATCATTCTGTAAGCCAATACATGAACAAAAGTGTGCAGAGGACACAGAAAATCTCTGACAAAACTGTTTTTTTCCCCCAAAGAGGTAAATACTTCTAATGGAAGATTTAACAGGTCAAAAGGGAACAAATAAAAAGTTAATTCTTTGATTTATGTACGCTTTAAGCAAGCATGAAAATGCATCCATCAATTGGCAGTTTGAACCAATTAAATTTAGTTTTCCCCTTTTGTTGGTGGCTACTCCCCTACAGAGGTATTTCCTTTGGACTGACTGCTCCCTCTTCAAAAAGAGGTGATTGAGAATCACAAGTGCACCAATAACAGGAACCCAATGTGTTATAAAACGTAACTTTTAATGTGTTAAGTATAAAAGGTACACTGGAGGTCCTGTCACGCTGCAACGCTATTCATGTAAGGCTATGGCAAAGAGTTGGGACTTGTGATCTTTGGAATCCTCCGTCACCCCATTGATGCCGTCTTCAGAGATTGGTGAGATTGTATCAATAAGTGCCAGCGTCATCGCTGTTATATTTAACCTACATGGTGCTTACAGCTGCTTCAACCATTGCTTCCTTGTGACCTTTGGACTGATCAGTTAAATCACTGCGATGATCTAGTAACTGCACTTTACTCACCTGTACCTGGACTTCCATTCCTACTTGACATATACCACGTGGTTAGTGGTGTGCAATTACTAACTGGGAAGTCAGTTTGAAAATGATGGCCGAATTGTGATGGTACCATAGACTGCCTTACCCCATTATTACCAGCCTGTGCTTTATGCTCTACCGACTGATGTGACAGTGTTATCTCCTCAAATCCCTAGTTCCAGGGCATTCCTAATTCACGCCCCCACGACCTGACCAGAATCCTCTGCAATGGTCTTGGACTTGGAGGTTGGATGTCTGAATGTGGATGCTTGGATGGGTGATGATTGTATGGGTGATTAGATACGTCCTATTTACTGACAACGTTGTCAATTTTTACCATTTTCCTACTCCAGTGGTTATGTACCTTTTATACTTAACACATTAAAAGTTACGTTTTATAACACATTGGGTTCCTGTTATTGGTGCAATTCTCAATCACCTCTTTTTGAATTATGTTATTAGCACCAAGGAACCACACTTGTATGCAGGTGGTCTGTGTCTGGGGCAGGTTATGGCATACCCTTAGGCCGTCCTGGTACCTGATATATCGGTCTGAACGGGTGTATTTTACCAAATTGGTTGTTTGCTGTTAAATGTTATAGGTTACTTGGTATCCTTTCTGTGAAAACATCCGAAGAAAAGGAACATTGATTTAACTTTAATCACTGCAGTAGGAATTTTAATATTGTGTTTATTCATTCACATTTTTTCTGAAATATATTGGTGATTCACATGGCTTATAAGTTAGACGACCTGATTGACCAAGAGATTTCCACAGCCTTTGGATTAGATAATACTGAGTCATCTACTTTCCAGGAACCCCTCAAGCAGCTCTTTAAAAATCATAAAAAATTGCTGATTAAACATCTTAACAGAAAGTGGGATGTGTCTTCCCTAAACTCACACATTGACCGTAAGGTTATTCCTAGGGGTTTAAGGGAACGAATTATACCAGCTGAGCACTTACACACCCCACGCTTTTTGGAAAAATGGAAACAGAGCTGTCTTGAACGAGGCCTGGAAACTATGAGATTGATTGTGGAGGAAGAGCAGACACAACTTATTGAAATTCAAGGGCAAATAGAGGAAAGTGCAAATAATCTTGAACCCTTTAAAAAGGATGTGAATTTTGAGAAATATAATGAATCCCTTAAAAAAGAAATTGAAAGGGTACAGAGATATCTCCGCACCAATAAACAGGAGAAATTTAGACAGAATATTAGAGACTGGGAAAGTGGGGAAGTTTTTGATGTGACCAACAGGGGTCGGAGTCGATCTAGAAGGAATAGGTCTAGACCTAAAAAATTCCCCAAAAGTGGTGTATCCTCATCTGATAGTGATACAGAACAAGGAGATAAATCAGTGACTTTTTTAGATCAGGGCAACCCGGCCTTCAAAGACCCGGGTCAACCCAAGCTCAATATCCCCCGACACACCAGAAACAAAAGAGAAGTAGAAGGGGAAAAAGGTCCCGGAGTGGAAAAAGTAAACAGACAGACACGCTCGAGGAACCGCAAAAAGTAATGGAAGTTCCCCCTCTTTCTTCTCTTCATGAAGACTTGTCCCATGTGTCTAATGATCTAAAGATAATTAATCTGTCCAACTTTCCTTTAGATGAGTCTCATATTAGTTTGCTACAGAAAGGGTTATTGTTTTCCCCTACAGCTAAAATGAATGAATTTGAGGTGTTTAAAGACCTCAATTTATTTTTAAGAAAAGTGATTTTGAGTTATTTTCACAAATGCAAACAGCCCTCAACCTCCTTTTATTGAGTTTTAGTGAAAAGAATTTTTATTTAACTCCAGAAATTTGTGGAGTTTAAGTAAGTAAAATCGACATCCCCTTTTGTTATTGGGAAAGACATCGTTTGATTATACTCTGAGTAGATTTCCTTTCAACCTGTCTAATTAATAGAAATCTAGTAATCTGTGTACCCTGTTCAGAAGTACTTCTCTTCTTTCTCCCCCTTGAAGGTAATGAAAAACGCCAAGGAGCTCGCACAGACAGACAAATGAAAAAGGTGAGGCCCTGGAAAAAGGGGAAGATGAAGAGAAAACAAAGACCACACAGCCCCCTATAACTCGAACCC
>BLSH010213347.1:550301-561263 GCA_018402905.1 Glandirana rugosa | reverse complement strand
GGTTCCTCCCCGGTTTTAGGTAAAGTGTTCTAAACTATTTTCAGATGTGTGCAGAACAGATGTAATGTGTGAAGAACATCTGTTCTGGTGCAGAACAGATGTGTGTGAAGAACAGATGTGCAATGATTAGCGGCTATAATAAAAGTGACACAGACTAAACAGAAGTGTGAAGAACGGATGTGCACTGATTAGCGGCAATAATAAAAGTGACACAGACTAAAAAGAAGTGTGCAGAACAGATGTGCACTGATTGACGGTTTCATTTAAAGTGACACACACATTTTGCAGAACAGTGATATGGGTACTCCCGGCTTATTTATACTTTTTTGACACAGTTTGAAGATGATTTTAGAACAGTTCTATGGCCTCTAATGTTAATTAATACTTTTCAGACCCATTTTGAAGATCTCCATTTTTGCATTTTTTATGTTTTTATTCTTTAAAAAATATTTAAAGTTATTGCCCTGTCCCCATTTCTTTGTAGGGCACTTGTCCCACCCTTACCCACATTTCCTTCCTTTTGCAGACCTCTAGGACCTTCCAGGACTATTTTCCAGCCTTTTTTGTGCCTAAAAGTCCGTGTCCCCATTGATTTCAATGGGGTTCGGGGTCCGGGACAAAGTTCGGGTTCTGTCCGGACCCGAACCCGGACTTTGTCCCGAAGTTCGGCCGAACCCGCAGAACCCGGACTTCTAGAAGTTCGCTCATCTCTATCAGCAAGGCCATAGAATACAGTGAGGGTAGCCAACCTGCACATGCTCAGTTTAGTCTCTATTGCTGGAGAGAACATTTCCCGTTTCAGTTGAACTGTTCAGGTCACATGATATTGACATCACACATGTGGGCGTGTATACAGGCTGTAGTGGAAATCTCCTCCTACCTGAAAATTCAGCACTGGGCAAACTGCAGTTTATCATGTGACCGTGGTATACAGATCCCAAAAGGTATATAGTGGCAGTATTTTAATGTAAAAAGAAGATTTATAAGCTGTGGGTACTGTGAGGGGGGCAGAGGAACTATTTTCATATTACTGGGTTTAGTGACACTATAAATCTGAACGCCATGCATATGCAAATTACACAAATTAATACAGCATGGTCTTCATTAAGACATCATTAAAGTGCTTGCTGTGAAAATACGTGAAATTGACTTGGCATCAGCCTCTTACAAAGCTTGTATAGCAGAGCTCAGACTGGGAGAGGAGAGGCATAACTGGGAGCCATTCAGGTGTGATAGAGGAGTGCTCATGTGCCAACAGTGACATGCTGATAGGAGAAGGGAGCAGAGTGAGATGAATAATTCATCTTCTGCTTCTCGACTTTACAGTCACAGCACACTAGCATTTTTTCATAAGTTCAAAAAAAAATACCAAACAAACATTCTATGAAAAACGCGAATCACTTTTTATGCCGGCTTGTAGTAATGTTTTAGTAGCTTTTAGGAGAGTTAGCATTTTATTAGCGTTTGTACAGTACATGGAGAAAAAAATAAAATAAAAAAAAGCTAACAAATGTTCTGCTCCTAGACATTGAGGCCTCATACACATGGACGTTTTTTGACGCCGGCGTTTTCTGGCGTTTTTTGCAGCTCTCCATGTTAGTCAATGGCCCCATAAAAACGTCGGCGTTTTTGAGCTGTAGATGACGTCGGCGTTAGTGAGCTGAAACTAGAACCCACAGCCATCATGTTCTGAGGCTGTAACGTTTTGACATTTTTTGACGCCGACGCCACAATATGCCAACAAACGCCACCTATTATACTGGCGTTTTCCGGCGTTTTTTGACACAGACGTTTTTAGGTTGAAAAATAGCAGAGGGATGATTTTTAAAAAAACGCCTATTGACGCCGACGCTTACTAACGCTCAAAAACGCCAATGCATAACGCCGAAAAATGCCGACTTTTTTTCCTTGACGTCGGGCCCGACGTTTTGTTTATTTTTTTAGAAACGTCCATGTGTATGAGGCCTGAAACTCAAAAACACCAATAGCCCAAAGTAGTGTGCGTGGACACATAGGATTAAACCCCTTAGCTCCTAGAGTAGAAAAAAAATGCCAAAAACAGCTTCTAGGAAAGATGCTAGTGTGCATGGAGCCAAAGTACAGACGGTCCCTTAGTTACAAACATCCGACTTACAAACGACTCCTACTTACAAACGGAGGGAGACAACAGGAAGTGAGAGGAAATCTCCCCCTAGGAAGGGAAATTCACTACTGCAAGAGTTATTATGGGAAAAAGGTCTCCAATGATGCTCTATCACCAATCCTTGTTTCCACAACAACCCAAAATTTTCAAAATCCAATTATCATTGGGACAGGAAGTGAGGTGAAATCTTCTGAACAGAAACAGACAGCAAAACAAACATTACAGGGGTTTTGTTTTACACCCCTTCCCTATGCTATCCAAAAAGCTTAAACATAGTTTTTTTGGCTGGAGCTACACTTAACCACTTGCTGACCTCCGTCTGAAGGCAACAAAGTGGCTCGATATCACAAACCGCCGTCATATGACGGTGGCTGCGATATCCCGCACTGAGCGCACGCGCCGCCGGAGGCGCGCTCGCACGCTCACTGTGTTCTGGGGGGGGGCCAGAGAGCAGGTAGGGTGGATTTGATCGCCGCCGGCTACCCGCGATGCCCCCCCCCCCGCAGTGCAAGAACAGAGGTCTGTGTAAGTAAACACGGATCTCCGTTCTGTAAGAGGGGGAAGGGCTGTGATCACAGGCTTCCTGTATATGGAAGCTTTGATCACTCCCTTCCCCCAGCCAGCCCAGCCCCCATACAGTTAGAACAGGGAACACAGTTAACCCTTAGAGGGCCCCCTCCAGGTAAACCCCATTCACTGCCAATGGCATTTACACAGTAATCAGTGCATTCTTATAGCACTGATCGCTGTATAAATGCCAATGGTCCCAAAAAAGTGTCAAAATGGTCTCACATGTCCGCCGCAATATCACAGTACCGCTTAAAATCGCAGATAGCCGCCATTACTAGTAAAAAATACAAAAAAATAAAAACCCCAGAAATAAATTCTCATCATCCGTAAACGTGGCAACTTTTGCGCAAACCAAACGATAAACGCTGATTGCGGTTTTTTTTACCAAAAATACGAGGAAGAATATAAATCACCCAAAACCGATGGAAAAAATGTTTTTTTTATTTTTTGGGATTTGTATTTTAGCAGAAAGTAAGAAATTTGGGCTTTTTTGCAAAATGGTCGCTCTTCTTTTGTTTATAGCGGCAATCAGAAATGACGCAGAGTATTTGTGGGGAAAAAAGGACGCAAATTTTGTTTGGGTACAATGTCGCACGCCCGCGCAATTGTCAATTAAAGCGACGCAGTGCTGAATCGCAAAAAGTGCTCTGGTCCTAAAGTGGGAAATCCTTCCGGGGCTGAAGTGGTTAAAAAAATGTACCTGTTCAGACTTACAAATTCAACAGAACAAACCTACAGTCCCTATCTTGTTTGTAACCCGGGGACTGCCTGTATAGCTAAAAGCAAAAAACTTTGAACCCCTGTCAGTTTCTATCATTGTCTGTTATTTAAATTGAAAGTTAAAGAAAATCCCAAAATTTTGGGTTGTCCCCAGAAAAGTAATGAAAAGAAAAATCTATAATCACCCTCACTTCTACTGCACCCATCACCCCCAAATACTGAACTCCCATGCTGACCTAAACATCAGGGCAATAAGGTATGTGCGCTCATACATCCCACTCCCATCTTACACCCACCTTCTCCTAATCGCTGGGGACATTTAGCCTAATCCTGGCCCTTCATTCTCTAACCCCACATCCAGCACCCTGCCTCCTCTGGCATCAGCTGCAATCCAATTTCTATCCCCCTGCTTCCAAAGACCAGGCTAATTTTTCAGAAATATCACATAAGAGGAGTCAATTCATCAAAGTAAAATATTGAATATGAGGTAAATACTGCAAAAAAATAAGGAACCACTTGCCTACTGGGCACTTCCACCCCCTTCCTGAAGGTTAATTTTCAGCTTTCAGTGCTGTCGCACTTTTAATGACAATTGTGTGGCAACACTGTACCCAAATAAACGAAAAAGTCCCTGTCACGGATCACACACGCCCACGGCGACTAGCTAACCGCAACGTGCGTTCCGTGACTGGGTTTATATGAGGGAATAAGGGGGAACTTGTACTGCAGTAAGACTTCACTGTACTTTCACAGCCCACACTACCTTTGGCCACCACAAGAGGGGGACTCCACTCCAATCCATTTGGCTGACCACACACAGGCAGATACGAATCTTACATACAATCTGGTGCAATCTAAGGGTTAGGACAGTCTAGCAATTAGTACACACTTCCAGGGTTTCTCCAGCTATTCTATAAGCTAACCCCAGTACACTGTCCCCCACACACTAGATACACCATAAACGATAGCCTGCCACCACCCAGGTTTGTCTGCAGACTGGTCTGCTGAGCCACCACACACACACACACACACCGATCTCCATCTGGCAAATCTGTTAGTTTACAATCTGCATGCAATCTGCCCATACACAGAGCAATTGCACACCGATTGGCATGTAGCTTAAACTGAGTATTTAGGCACTAAAATGCAACAATCTCTCTAGAGATATGAGTCCTAGTTTAGTACACAGAAGCCACTTAAATGTTAACATTTAATATCCCGAAAATGGGCAGTGCATAAAGTATATACAAAGAAAAAGGAGTTACAAAAAAAAAATACAAAAAGATAAACAGATACAATTGGCAATGCACTATGAAAATAAAAAGGAATAAAAACAGAAACAAACGTTATGTTACCACAGATTATCCCTGGACAGAAGTATGTCGAAAAATGTATTGAGACCCCCAGTTTAGAACTGACTTCATGAGAGCACAGGGTCCATGTCTCATGCTCCCCAATTTATTGAAATATGGATGTGGGCTGAATGTTAGTCCCTGGCCAATCAACTCTGGGGGGTGTTCCTGTCTCAGCCCACCGGATGTTTTGTGCATCAAATTAAAACCAGAATGGCGCTGACCGCTGGCTCATGGATAATATTTCCAAAACCAGCGCTTTCAGTTCGCGACATTCCCAAACATGGTCTGCCTGCCGCAACCCCGCACTATCTAATTGTTTTGTGTGTTTTTCTGTGACCCGAAACTAGCTACCAATACAGACTGATCTGTACTGGAAGCCCATCACGTATACGATCAAAAGGAATTATTTTCATCTCTCTCCCACTAATATTTCAGCTTTTATGAGAGATTAAATGTATTCTTTTGATCTGTTGATATTGATCAAAGCTTGTAGACTCTCCGGGACCTTCTCATGCCCCCCTGCCGACACTTGTAGCCAAAAAGACCGGGATTTCTGTTTGAGGTTTCAAGAAGGTGGCAAATCTCATGTTATTCTGATTGGGAACTCTTATTAGCGTCTAGGTGTCAACTGGATCCTTAGCCGGTCCTATTTAAATGCTAATCAAATGACATATGGCATGGCTTACATTGCATACTATATATTTAACAGAGAATTAAACTAAATCTATGATTCTACTTCTACAGATCACATCACTTCTTGCTAAGGCAAACTATTTTACACTTACATTTATGTTACAGACCCAAAAAACAAAAAAAACTCCTTCATTTCTGTAATAAAATGTTGCAAATGCCAGTTACACGTACCAGTAACGGTGTTTCTAGGAATTCTTCCAAGACGGTACACCTGAGAGATGACTGGTCTCACCTGGACAGGAAACAATCAAGAACAGAGTTTAAAAGGCCCCACCCTGCCCTCTGCCCCTCAGTTGAGACAAAGTATTCGCCCACACCGATGCAAGAGCGTATAATCTGAATACAGAAAACCCCAACACAAAGGGTGGGAAGTAGGCCTGCCGTCCTGGAAGAATTCCTAGAAGCACTTTTACTGATAAGTGTAACTAGTAATTTTCTCTAGTCATCTTCCAGGATGGCACACCTGAGATGAGCAAGGAGCTTAGGCCTACCTTTAGGGTGGGACTACTGTCTGCAGGACTTTCCTCCCGAATGATAGGCCCTGAGGAGACAACAGCCTCACCCTGTAATGCCTCAGGAAGGTGTTCTGGCTTGTTCACGTGGCTGCTCTGCAGATCTGGTCAATCAAGCCACCCACCTTCTCTGCCCAGGTCGCCAGAGACCTAGTAGAGTGAGCCTTCAAGCAGGCAGGGGACGGTTTATGTGCCCGCTCATAAGCTACAGAGATTGCTTGTTTTATCCACAGTCGACTTAGAGGCCTGGAACCCTTTCTTCTGACCCCAGAATGTCTCCCTCTCATTGCGGGGGTTTTCACAAAATGAGGGGAGGACAGTCTCCTGGGACCTATGAAACTGCTAGGGCACTTTTGGAAGGTACAGGGGGTCCTGCCTGAGTATCAACCTGTTCTCTAGAATAAAAAAAAAAAAAAAAGGCTCTAATAGAGCCTGTAAGTCACCTATCCTTCTGGCTGATGCAATTGCCAGAAGGAAGGCCATTTTAAAGGGAAAGAACCTTAAATTAAGTCTGAGCCACAGGCTCAAAAGGTTCCCTAGTTAGGGCTTCAAGTACAAAGGATAAGTCCCACGGTGGGTGGCTATTGGATCTCACTGGGGTTACACTCTCCCTAGCCAACAAAGATTTTTTTTTTTTTTTTTTTTTTTTAGCAGGAGCGTCCAGGGCCAGCCTCCTATCTACAAATACCGATAGGACTGCCATCTGGTCCCCGAGGGTCTTGACTGCCAGTCTCAGGTCCACCCCTTCCTGGAGGAAATCCAGAATAGATGGGATTGCCTGCTCTGAGACCTCTCTTGCCCGACACCAGCAAGAGAAGACCCCCCAGACTTTGGCATATATGTGTCAGGCTTCCTGCTCAGCAGAAGGGTATCAATTACCCTTTCTGAGCACCCTCTCCCTCTGAGGCATTCACGCAGAAGCACCAAGCAGTCAGGGAAAGGAACCCCGGGTCGGGATGAAAAACTGGTCCCTGACGGAGGAGGTGGCGACTGACCACCTGTTAAGGGTGGGGAACCACGCCCTCCTCGGCCACCATGGTGCGATTAGAATGAGACAACAGTCCATCTGGCTCAGCTTTTGCAGCACCCCAGGAATGAGTGCGAGGGGAGGGAACACATACCCCAGGCCGAAGTTCCACCTGTGGACTCTTTCCCCGGTGAGTGAGAACCTTGGCACCTTCCTGTTCTCTCTGAAGGCAAACAGGTCCACCTCTGGACTGCCAAACTGCAGACTTACGAGAGAAAAAAAAAAAACTGTCAGAGTTCACATTCTCCCTGTTAAATGGGCGGTCTGCTCAGATCGCCTGCCTCCACATTGTAGTCTCCTTTTATGTGCACCACAGAGATTTAAGGAATCTTCTCTCCCCACCCGAGGATCTCTTGTGCCAACTTAGCTAGCTTCCGAGACTTGGTTCCCCCTGGTGGTTCAGGTAGGCTACTGCCACCACATTGTTTGAGAAGACCTGAACCTCCCTGCCCTGGATCCGGTCCTCGAACATTTTTAGCGCCTCCCCGACCACCAGGAGCTCTCTGAAGTTGGAGGGTGCCCTGCTCTGAGCCTGATCCCAGGCTCCCTGGGCACGAAGGTCTTTCAGGTGGGCACCCCAGGCGCTCACGTCGGTAGTTACACTCAGAGGCTCTTGTTGGGTCCTGGGATGACCCTTTGACCCCCAACCTGGATTGAGCCACCAACCCAGTGCTTCCCTTTCTCCCCCTGGGAGGTACACTTTTACATCCAAGGACTTGCTTTCTGTCCCAAGAAGCAAGAAGAAACCGCAGGACACTGCGGGGATACACGATGTCATTAGGCCCAGCACTCACGATTGACCTCAGCGAAATCACCATTCGCAAAGGGCCGCCACTGGTCCCCGCACTCTCTCTCTAATCTCCCTTGTGGGAGGAAAATCCTTTGTGCCACCGAGTCTACCAGGTAGTCCAAGAGCACTTTTTCCTGCAATGGCTCTAGGGAGGACTTCTCCCGGCTGATCATCCACCCTAGCTTTTCCAAGGTGGCCATCACCCTGTCCCGATCCACCAAGAGATGCTTCTGAGACAAGTTGTAGATCAGCATGTCGTCCAAATATGGAATCTGGGCAATTCCTTGGGAGGTGGAGAAACGAAACCTCGGCAAGTACCTTCGTAAAGATCCTTGGGCTGGAAACCAGGCCAAAAGGGAAGTGCCCTGAATTGCCAATGTTGAACTCCCTGCTTTGTTTTGATTGTGAAACGCAGAAACCTCTGGTGTTCCGAGGCAATGGGGACGTGGAGGTAGGCATCCTTTAGGTCCAGCGTGCACATGAAGACCCTTTCCAGGAGGTGTCTGACCGTGTAGATACTTTCCATATGGAACTTTGTTTCTCAAATGCTTGTTCAGTTTCCATAAATTTATGATCAGTCGGAACTTGCCTGAGGGCATCACTACCACAAAAATGTGGGAGTAAAACACCCACCCCAACTGCCCCGCTGGAACTGGGACGACAACCTCCTGTTACATCAACTTCCGGACGCTCTCCAGAAGGCCCCTTGACTTTTTCAGATCTTGGGGTAAGGACAAAACTTGGAGGGGGGGGGGGGGAGGGGAAGAGAAACGCCAACCTGTACTCTTTACTAGGTGGAGAATATGCAGGCTCTGGGGGGGCGAGAAGATTTCCTCCCACTGAGGGAGAAACCACGCAAGCCTCCCACCAACCCTGGGGCTGGCGTCATTTGGTTCCTTAGTGGACGGACTGGGCCGGGGAAAAAAGGATTTCTCCTGTTTTCCCCTTTCCGAACTCCCACTTTTTACCTGCCTCCCTTTTACCTTTGGACCAAATCTTGGAAGGGGGGCCCCCCCCCCCTCGAAAAATTCTCTTTTTCTTACCCTTATTTGGTTTAACGGGGAACTTTTTTCCCCTTTTCAGCTGAAAGGGACGGGACCTGCTCTAAGCATCCCGAAGAGCAGGGAGCCCTCAAAGGAAATTACACAAAGCTGGGACTTGGATGTGAAATCTCAATCCCATATCTTCACCCAAAGAGCTCTCCTGGCTGAGTTTAAGAGGGCTGCCGACTTGGTGGTCATCCTTACTGCCTTGATCGCTGCATCTGCCAGAAAAGCAACTGCTTTTCCAGTTACCTCCAGGGAATCCGGAGATACCCGATCTACCAGCCTGCCAACCCAGGCATCCATGTTCCTGGCAACACAGGCAGAGGTCAATGCTGACCCCATGGCTGCTGCATTGGCTTCCCAAGCTCTGCACAGCAAGGTTTCTGACTTTCGGTCCATCTTGTCGTGGATGTTGCCAGCATCCTTGAAGGTCCAAGCGCTTGGATACCTGCGCTTCCAGGTTTTTAACTTTAACATCTTCCTCTCTGGTTCCTTCCACTCCCTCAGAATTATATCCCTGAGGGACTGGTGAACTGGAAGCGCATTTACATGTGGTTTGGTCAGCCCCTTGTACATTTTGTCCTGAGCTGAAACACTGACGGCTGCTGGATCCCCTCAGAGGGATAAATTGCCCTCAGGAAGCTCTCCATGTCCTCCGCTGAGAAGAGGTGCCAGCCAGGCCTAGTTTCCTCACTATCCTGGCTATCCTGATCAGAGTCCCCCCCCCCCCCCATCCGGGGCTACTTTGCACTGAGAGCTCGGCCTCCTCCTCGTCTGAGTAGTGCCCAGCCGGAGCTCAAAAGGACCCCCCCGTACTACCCACCAAAGTCCACTCCTGAGAAGAGGAGCCCTCCCTACTAGAAAGGGACCCTGCTTGCTGGCTGGTCCCTGTAGTAGTTTTAAAGGCCTAAAGGGTAGACATCTCAGATTGTAACGCAAGAAAATCGCTCATGACCTGGGCAGTCTCTTTGCCTGCTAACTTGTGGATGCACTTGGAGCAAAACAGCTTTGTGTGTTCCTGAGGAACTTTATCGTTGCAATAACCGCAATGCTTAGAGCGGGAAGGGGTCTTAGATTTAGATCTAGTGACTGACCCCTGGGCAGGGCATTCCGTCTCTTAAAAACAAACACATACAGAAACCCCATTAGCCCCGTTCCAATACCGTGAGAGGGTAAGGAATAGGGCTCCTCGCCTAGCCTTCCTCCTCCTTCAGCCAGGTAGGCTCACCTGCTGATCAGACCTAGAGGACGCTCTTGGCAGCATCTGCGAGGAGGAAGGGAAGCCTGAACCCCTCTCCGCCACTGTATTCGCATGCTTTGCCGCACAATGCTGACCGCCGCCATTTTGCTGGAGCCTACCCAGAAATGGCCTCTAGTGGCAGAAGTGACACTAGGTGTGAGCGCACCCTACTCCTTCCAACCGCCCGGGGGCTTCAGAAGCGGCTCTGAGGTGTTACGCTTGAACCTGCCCCCACCTCTCATTACTGCAGAGCTCTCCAAGGAACTGGACGCCACCAGGAGATCACCTGCCCGAGCAGCGGCCACAGACAGCCTACTCCATCCCATCCACCACTGTCAGATAGGAGGAGAGAGCGGGAATGTGGTCCCTGGGGTTTCTGGGTGACACTACTGTACCCAGGGCCCCCCAGCCCTCAGGGGGGCTCTTCTGTTTGCTGCTGCGCCCCCCCCCAGATCACTCTTTTGGGAATTCCCCCCTGGACAGAGCAAACTCACCTGGCTGGCATCCACTACTGGTCTGCCAAGGGGCCGGTGTCCAGGAGGGGAATCTCAGCGGGAGGACCTGTGGCCGGGGAACCGTCTGGTCATCACCTACGGTCGGTCCACTCAAACGAGACAGGTCCCCCCTTAAGGGTTTTCTCACTAGACCCCCCCCCGCGTCGTCGTTTGTCTTCTCGGGGGGACTCCCGACCCCCCGGGACCCATGTCATCACAGTGGGTCTTTGGGGTCCCTGGTGTAAGGGCGAGAGAGGAGGATAGACTGTCACCACCTACCCTACCTCATCCGACAGACACCGGCGACGAGCCCGTCCACTAGAGGACCACCGCAGGTCAAGGAACCTCTCGAGACGTCATTACTCTCCACCC
>BLSH010213347.1:519806-536462 GCA_018402905.1 Glandirana rugosa | reverse complement strand
ACACTGGATTGTTAACTCGGTTTCACACTTAAACCTGAATAGCCGTCTAACAACAGATGTCTCTACCAAAAACTGTTACAGCTGGGACTACGCAAAACAACATTACAACAAAAATGATTCTACTGAAAATGGAATTCAGTACAAAAACAAACTATTTTCACTTGAGACTGAAATATTTGCACAAAATCAAAGCAATCAAAACCAGAAACTGAAATTCCTGCAAACAATTACTTCATTCCACAAAATGCTGAAATTCGGTTTAAAAGCAAGTTCAGCAGAAACAAAATTGAAATTGTAACAATTTTACAACAAAATGGTGGTAACTTTACGCTTTTCCCGCCAAAAGCAGCCCAAACTGAAAACTCTCCCCTTACAGACTGACAATACAATCTGAGACTCCAAACAAATTACCGCCAAAATTACAACATAGCACACGCAATGCTGATACCAATCACACATTCAAAGCATATTCATAATCATACTCATACCAATCACCAGGCCTGTACTGGCCATCGGGACTACCGGGAGTTTCCCGGTGGGCCGATGGCTCAGTGGGCCTGCCTCGTCCTCACAGTGTCCCCGCGATCTACCCGTCAATCACCGCCAGTCAGCTGACGCCTGACGGGTAGATTGCGGATTCAACTGCAGAGAAGCGCAGGGAGCGGCTGTGTATGAAGTTCTCATTGATGTCACGCTGCTCCCTGGCGGCCCCGCCCCCTCTTCTCTCCTCGTCCATTCCAATTGGCTTGTAACATCACCTGGGATGGATGAGGAGAGAGGAGGGGGCGGGGCCGCCAGGGAGCAGCGTGACATCAATGAGAACTTCATACACAGACGCTCCCTGCGCTTCTCTGCAAGAAAAAGAAAAGACTGTGGTAACTTAACTGATGTGCCCCCATGTGCCCTGATGTGACCCCATGTGCCCTGATGTGACCCCATGTGCCCTGTGTCCCCCCCCATGTGCCCTGATGTGCTCCATGTGCCCTGATGTGGCACGATGTGCCCTGATGTGGCACGATGTGCCCTGATGTGGCACGATGTGCCCTGATGTGGCACGATGTGGCACGATGTGGCACGATGTGGCACGATGTGGCACGATGTGGCACGATGTGGCACGATGTACTGTACCCTAATGTGCTGTGCCCTGATGTTCTGTGCCCTGTAATCTGATGTGATGTGTGCTGTGCCCTGATGTGCGCTGTACCCCGCTGTGCCCTGGGCCGGTCTGGATGAAGTCCAGGGCCAAATTTTTGTCCCAGTCCAGCCCTGAATGCAGCTATATACTCGATTTCAGAGCGCCGCTCAGCGCTTACATGACCCGCCGCCTCTCTCCTCCTCCCCTGATTGACGTCAGCTGGGGATCCTCATCCCTGCCCGCTGCACCTGTCAGGCTGAGAATGGAGAGAGGCGGCGGGTCACGTGAGCGCAGAGTGGCACTCTGTAAACAGATATATAGCTGCATTTTTTTTATAAAACAGACACTGGAGCACTTTACATTAACAGAGGATGGTGTGAATTGTGCATAGTGGGGTAACAATCGCTTTAAGCAATTTATCTTTGTTAAGGGGAATAGTGATAAAATATTATGTGCAAAGAAAACATACACGCTGTATTACTATAAAAAAAGAAAAAAAAAATATCTATCTATCTATCTTATATACATTGCTATTAATCCATAAGCTAAATGCAATATCACCCAAATAGTATATAACTATTACCCTAATATTTATACAGATAAACCCATATCTATACAAGTTCATGGTACAATCAAATACACACACACACACACTAATATTGTGTTTGCAGCTATAACCGCTTCATCCCTTCTGGGAAGGCTGTCCACAAGGTTTAGGAGTGTGTCTATGGGAATGTTTGACCATTCTTCATGAAGTGCATTTGTGAGGTTAGGCACTGATGTGGACGAGAAGGCCTGGCTCGCAGTCTCCACTCTAATTCACCCCAAAGGTGTTCTATTGGGTTGAGGTCAGGACCCTGTGCAGGCCAGTCAAGTTCCTCCATCCCAAACTCGCTCATCCAGGTCTTTATGGCCCTTATTTTGTGCACTGGTTAAAATAATTTGGTGGAGGGGGGTTTATGGTGTGGGGTTGTTTTTCAAGGGTAGGGCTTGGCCCATTAGTTCCAGTGACGGAAACTCTTAAGACGTCAGCATACCAAGACATTTTGGACAATTTCATGCTCCAAACTTTGTGGGAACAGTTTAGGGATGGCCCCTTCCTGTTCCAACATGACTGCACACCAGTGCACAAAGCAAGATCCATAAAGACATGGATGAGCGAGTTTGGGGTGGAGGAACTTGACTGGCCTGCACAGAGTCCTGACCTCAACCTCACAAATGTGCTTCTGGAAGGATGGCCAAACATTCTCATAGACACTCCTCAACCTGGTGGACAGCCTTCCCAGAAGAGTTGAAGCTGTTAAAGGTGCAAAGGGTGGGCCAACTCAATATTGAACCTTACAGACTTTTTTTTTTTAATTTTACACACGGTTTTATTTTAGCTTTTGTCACTGTAGCACTTGTAGGTCTGGTGATATAGATTGTGCCAGCATATACTTGTTATACATGCGCGTATATGATATAGATTGATATGGGTTTATCTGTCTGATATTAGCAGTTATTGATAGATTTTTCATAGTATTGCATTTTACTCATTATGGTAGTTTAGGTTATATTATGAATTATTACGGAAAAAAAAAACCGTCAGGTGGCACAAAATTCATAGTATACGGTTCTGACACTTTTTGGTGGCGTTTCATGCAAAATCCTATATGTGAGCACTCGTAAGACTGGCCATACATTATACAAATTTCTTGTACCATTTTCCTTTAGGATTTACCAAATCCATAGAATATGAGGTCAAACACTTTCAATTTGTGTGCAGTCAGGCAGGACCTTGTGCTACATAGTTGAAGGGAAATCTAAAGGAAATTGAACAAGAAAATTGTATAAGCCCCATACACACGATGCAAATTTCGGATGGGAATTTTCGTACGACAACCAATCTTCCGATTTTCGGATCGTTAGTATGGTGCTTTCGATAGCAGGTTTTTTTTTCCCTTTGGATGACAAAAGCTGGATGTGCAGACTACAAAATTTGTCGTATCATTAGTATGGTTTTCGGTCAAAAAAGGGAGCTTAAGCATTGCCCTATAGGGAAAATTACACAGCCACATCCTCATAGAAAACAGGTCTTGTAGAAGGCAAACCACACAGCACACCTGTATTGCATGCCCTTTCAGTATACAATGATTACATAGCCATGGTGATGAGAATGATCGAAAAATTGTTGACAATATATAAAAACTTTTTTCTCCCAACACAAGAGGTTTTCCTACAGACCAAAGTCAGTCCATCACTACCATTAGATATGGGTTATACATGAGAAACAAAAATCTTACAAACAAGTGATAATTATCACAATAGAATTCACCAGCCAACTCAGGTGGGACATAATGGTTAGAAGATAGGATAATCTCTGTTGTCAGGATACCATCCTACAGCAGCTAAAACTGCTAATAAAAAAAGATAACTGCAAACTAGCTACAGAGACCAAATCAGCCATACCAACTACTGCTGGAAACCAGACACCAGGTTAATAGAAGGCAAAAAGCATCTTTACCTGCCTACTTATACCATGTCCTCAAAAGGTAAGTGACACCATCTGAGTATGATAAAGCTCTGCATGCGGTTAACCTTGTAAGTGCTGGGATAACCATACCTCTATTTAGATATTTGTATGTTCTTAGCTTGGAAATGATGGAAGAAAAGCACTGCATTCAACAAACAATTTAAAAAGTGCTGATAAATGTTAAGCATTGTGCAGTTCCAGTCTGGGGATGCCGAATGTAGGGACAATTCACCAAATTTGATGTGCTGCGGCTCACTTTCTTTTGCCATTGGGTGTATTTATAGCTGTTTGCCCAGTAAAAGAGCATGCAGTTTGGTTCTGTGCAAATTGGACAAAATAAGAATGTTATTAGGCTATTTCCTGTGCTGTACAAATGTTTTTTCATTGATTTAAAACAGAAAGTACCGCATTTGACCACTAGATGACACTAAACATTATAGAAAATGCCTAAAAATGCTTAGCATCATCTAGTGGCCATATGCGTTAGGGTGTTATCTTAGAGGCCAGTGTGTTGGGGTGCCATTGCGGTAAGTAAGGCACTCTGGTATGTGTGTTGTGCTGCATTGCAGAGAAATGCACATTACTATGTTTTTCTAATGTAACAATCTGAATGGACCTTCAAAAAACACCTAGGTGTACTTCGCCCTATTGAAGTGCAAAATCTAAGGCACTACACCTTTTCAGTAGTCCTACTCTTGTAATACATCTGCATACTTTTAGGCTTTCCAACTACAACTCAACTACCTTTCAAAGGGCCCCAGGAACCTGAAACCCCAAAAATGTGCCTTGCCAGTACTTCATCCATCACGTGACTCATGACTGTTTGTCCAAAAAATTTAGCTTCCAATTGTCCCTCATTTGGAGAGCAGTCTCTCTTTTGAAACCAATTTCTTCCTTAAAGTGGAAGAAGACACAAACTACTACTATTCTAAAAAATGTTTCCACCCCCTCCTCCTACCTATCCTGTATAAAAAATAATCTGTATATTTACCTATTTTCAATCCACTCTGGTCCAGTTGGCCATATGATCCTGCAGCTCTGTGTAAAGCCTCGTACACACGATGCGACGATCGTACAACCCAATGGCCCAAATCATATGTTGGCTTTTGTATCTCGCGTACTGACATGCTCTAAGTGATTGTACGACCAAGCCGAATGTAGGGACGTGTTACAAGCGTATAAAGGAGTTCAGGTGCATGTAATTTGTGAATTTGGAGCGAACGGACACTTCCGGGCGTTCCTGACTTCTGAGCATGGGTGTTTTGCACAGTACAACTTGTTGGACCAACTTCTCTGTACACACGGTACAACGGTCGTATGACCGCTTGTTGGTACAACCAAAGTTTTCTAGTCTGCTTATCCAACTTCTGTTGTACAACCGTCATACGTCGGCTGTTCTAATCGCACGTACTAAAGTTCGGATGATCGTACAACCGTTTTCATACGATCGTCGCATCATGTGTACGAGGCTTTAGGGAGCTAATGGCAATGGCTGTGAATCTGAAGATGTCGCACATTAGCTCCCACGGCCCAGCCGTTCTCCCCTGCAGCAGCCACTCACTGACACAGGGGAGCTGGAGCTACAGATCATGTGACTAGACAGGAGTAGATTAAAAATAGTAATAAGTAGAATATATTAATAAGTACACATATCTTTATTTACAGGTTATGCAGGGTGAGGGGGGGGGGGGAGAGGGAACATTTGTAAGAATAATTATTGTTAGGTTCTTCCATGCATGTCGCCCCAAAGTAGGGCCTGAACTATTTTTGGGCGACATGCATCCTGCAATGCGCGTTGCCACAATTGCAGCACGCTTTATCGCCGACAATTGCAGCAGATCTACACCGCGTTTTGAGGTGTCATTTAAATGGACAGCATCTTAAATATGTGAATGGCAAAACGCGGGACATACATCAGCACTGTCAAATCACGGGCAGAATAGCAGCAAATCTGCCCGCAATTCAATACGCTGTAATGTGAATGCAGCCTAAAGGCCCGTACACACGGTACAACGGTTGTACAACAACGGTCGTACAACAGCTTGTTGTACGATCATCCGACCATTAGTACGTGGGATTAGAACAGCTGACGTGCGACGGTCGTACAACGGAAGTTGGGTGAGCAGACTAGAAAACGTTTGTTGTACAACAAGCGATCGTATGACTGTTGTACCGTGTGTACAGAGAAGTTGGACCAATAAAGTTGTACGTGCAAAACATGCATGCTCAGAAGTCAGGAACGCCTGGAAGTGTCCGTTCGTGTAAACCTACGTTCCTAATTCACAAATCACATTCACCTGAACTTCCTCTTTCTACGCTCATAGCAAGTCCACTACGTTCGGCTTGGTCGTACAATCACTTAGTGCACGTGCGGTCGTATGACCGTCGCACCGTGTGTACAAGGCTTAAGAGTTTCAAGTTGTATGCAATCAGGCAGGCTCTTGCACTACATGGTTTTGGTAAATCTAAAGAAAATTAGACAACAAAAGTTGTATAGTGTGTATGGGGAAATGGTGTCCCTCTTTCTCATATCAAAAAGTTGGAAGAGAGTGGAGTCTGTCACCAACTTGTATTTGCACTCTGTATGGTTTCAGAGATTTCAGGGTGACCTAAAAGGTAGTTAAGGAATATACTGCCATCTTTAGGAGGAATTGAACAATTAGCCAATTAGGTATAACCTCTCCCGCTCCCATTTAAGAGCAGTATATAGAGCAGTGGTCTCCAAACTGCAGCCCTTTGCTAGCCTTTATCCAGCCCTTGGGGTACTATTCCTCCCACTGCCACCAATGATGGGGCACAATTTCTTTCACTGATACCAATGATGGGGCACTATTCCTCCCACTGCCACCAATGATGGGGCACTATTCCTCCCACTGCCACCAATGATGGGGCACTATTCCTCCCACTGCCACCAATGATGGGGCACTATTCCTTCCACTGCCACCAATGATGGGGCACTATTCCTCCCACTGCCTCCAATGATGCGGCACTATTCCTCCCACTGCCTCCAATGATGGGGCACTATTCCTCCCACTACCACCAATGATAGGACACTACTCCTTGTCCTACTGACCACCAACCGTGAGGCAATGTTTATTCTCACTGATGCTGGGCCCGGATCATTTTCTACCCCCACTGGCCACAATCTGGCCCCCCAAAGTCTGAAGAAGGGTAAACTGGCCCTTTGTTTGAAAAGTTTGCAGACCCCTGGTATAGAGGATTAAAAAATGCTTCAAAGCTGCATTTCAAGAGAAGCGTATGAGCATAATTTACACGTGCACACACCTGAGACCCAGTTCTTGTAGCTCTAAAACGCTCAACAAGCAAAATCCCATTTGTTTTAATGGCCCCTGCTCACATTGAAGCGTTCTGTTGCCTGAAGCAAAATGCCTGTCGTTGGAAAAGTACATGAGCTTCTTTTTGGCGGATTGGGCCCCATAGACTTCAATGGGAATGCCTGAAAATGTGCCAAATGAGCATTTTTATGAGTGCATTTTCTGCTCAAACAGCAGCTCGCCACCCCTAATAACCCCTCCACCACCACCAGCGCTTTCTGTTGGCTAAACAAAAATGCCTGAACCTGTAAAATGCTTGTAATACACTTCTACAAACGTTCAAAAACTCTCAAATAACATCTGAAAGGCGCTCTACTCAGGTGTGAATGCAAGCTAAATGTGCGCATATGTGCCTAAATTTATTTCAGTGGCAATAATAAATGAACGTTCTCGTCAGTAGAATGAATTTACGCTCATGAGCTTCTTCTCCATTACATATAAATCTGTGTAATTACACACCAAAACAAGCTTTTTTTTTACACTTAATTTTTCTGCAATTTTCTGGCAGAAAGTTCCAGCGTAAAAAGGAGTACTTTAATATGACTGTGTGCATGAAGCTTTAATGTGTCACAAAAATTCAGCAAGAAAACACATGAAAATAAAAAAACCTAAATGTTACTGTTAACAAAAAATAAAATCGGTGGCAAAATAATTGCTAGAGAGGGAAAAGGAGGAAGGCGTTAATTAGAGCGGATTATGGTTTAAATTTACATCTTTTTAACTTGCAAGGTTCCTTTAACTGACATCTAGCCAGATCAAAGGCCACCCCTTTGATCTGCCATAAATGAGCCAGACCATATACAAAGTAATAAAATAACATTGCTACATCATAAATCTTCTACAGTGCAGATGCTGTTCTGATAGTGCCAATATATTAGGCTCCATTCACATCTATGCATGTTGCTTTTGAGCGTTTCTGCAGTGCTTTTTGCTGCCCGTGTTTCTGGACACATGTTTTTGGTGCGTTTTTAATGCGTTTTTTCTTTTTACTTGGCCAATTTGTTGTTGGGCAGATTAAATATTGCAAAATGCGTCAAAAACGTGCTAAAAATGCGCTACATGCTTTTCTGCAGCATCTCCATTGAAGTCTATTGAACCAAAAAAAAAAAGCGTTTTGCATTTAAAAACATCCCTGACCCTTTCCAAAAACGGAGAGGCACAAAAATGCATTGATGTGAATGTCCTGCATTTCTGCAAAAAGCATGAAAAAACACATTGGTGTAAATGGAGCCTCAAGGAGCAGCAAGGGTTGGCTTATGTGATAGTAATAAAAAAAGAAATGCAGTCATAGAGGTAGGGGGCACCACATACGCCCAAATAGGGTTTTAATGGGAACGCCTCCAAAGACTGGTCCAGTCTTTACTCTTAGGCCCATTTCACGCGGGCACCTAGTTCAGGTCTGCCTGTCGATTTTTCAGGCGGACCTGAACAGACGCTCCATGCAGCCCTATGACATGTCCGCTGACATCCGCCGCTCTCCGATCCGATCCTGTCTGTGGAAACCCTATTTTCCATCAGTCTGTAGAATCGGATCGGAGCAGATCGGATGAAAATGGACAGGCGGACCCGTTTTCATTCGATCTGACAGATCTGTCTCCACAGAGTGAGCTGAAATGGATTTGTCATCCGCCTGCTTAACGGGGATCAGCGGATCAATCCCTGCTGAGCAGAACGGAGTCCGTAAACTGACACGGCCATGTGAAAGGGGCCTAATGGTAAGTTCGCATTGTGCGTCGGCGCATGTGCAATGACATGGACAGATGATGTGCAATATGGTGCATTTTTAAATGCATTGTGGTATAGTTTTATTTTATAACGCACTGTGGCTCAATTAAATGTCATCTTCTCATTTTTTTCAATGCCGCGCAGTGCATGTTGCCCTAACCCAGTTTGCTGCATTTTTTTTCTGGGTCAGTGACTGAGAAAGTATTGCTTCCAGGCAACTAGCATTTTCAGAAGGAACTTGGAAATGGTAACCTATCCTTCCCTCAGTACAAGTTTCCTTCCAAAAAGCCCATAAGTTGTTTAGTGTCATCATAACTTGGTAATCAGTATGCAAACTATGCATGTTTTTTCTGTTTTGTTATGAGAATTGGTGTGCGTGATGAACTCACAGACATATGTTAGGGATAAAAGGAATGCTGTTTATCTTCTATTACCAGCAGGGCAAGATATCAAAGCAATGCTGGAACACATCAAAGTCTGATATATGAAACTCCCTCATCGCTCATCACAGCTGGGTACTGCCTAATTAGAATGGTATTAACACCATCAAATGAAGTGATAGCGTCATGCTCTGGGATTAGTCACATCTTCATGTTCTTTTCTGCATTGATCTAAAGAATTGATCTCCAAACTGCGGCCCGGGGGCCAGATGCGGCCCTTTGCTTGCCTCTATCCAGCCCTTGGGACACTATTCTTCCTACTAACACCAATGATGAGGCACCATTAATAGGGCGCCCTTCCTCCCACTGACCCCATAGATGGGATGGATTCCTCCTGCTAAGACTAATGATGGGTCACTATTCCTCCCGCTAACACCCTTAATGGGGCACTCTTCCTCCCATTGATACCAATCATGGGACACTATTCCTCCCATTGATACCAACCATGGGGCACTATTCCCCCTATTGATACCAACCATGGGACACTATTCCTCCCATTACTACCAACCATGGGGCACTATTCCTCCCGCTAACACCCTTAATGAGGCACTCTTCCTCCCATTGATATCAACCATGGGGCACTGTTCCTCCCATTGATACCAACCATGGGGCACTGTTCCTCCTGCTAAAACTAACAATGGGGCCTCCAATGAGGCAGTGTTTACTCCCAGTGATTCTGGGACATTTTCTACTCACACTGACCACCGTCCGGCCCGCCTAAAGGACAGTAAACTGGCCCTTTTTTTAAAAAGTTTGGGGACCCCTGATCTAAAGCATATTAATGTAATATACTGTAGGTAGCATTGGCTTTCTAAAGTTCATGAAGCTTCCAAAATACATACACACACACACACATGTATTCTTATTGATTGTATCACTGCATACCATTCAATACAAGCTGTATTGCAAACACGGAGAATCAACAGCATTTAGCAGGTTCACATTAGTGTGGGTGTGGGAATGTGTGCAAAGCCAGGCTCACATATGTGCGGCCGCGGTTCCCAGCATGGGGTCCAGTGCGTTCCTGTTCACTGGTTCAGGTGCGAATCAGGTTCAAATTTTTGCTTGAATTCATACCTGAACCGGACCCAAACACGCAAAGGACCCTTTTATAATGCCGACCGCGGCTGCCCTGGACCTGTGTGAACCGGCTCCATTGTGATGCTACATGTCATGCAAATTGGATGTAGGGAAACCTGCATCCAATTCGCACATATGTGAACCCAGCCTTAAGGAAATGTCAAGAACAGATTTGTATATAATGAAT
The DNA here is from genome assembly GCA_018402905.1 of Glandirana rugosa. Taxonomy (NCBI): domain Eukaryota; kingdom Metazoa; phylum Chordata; class Amphibia; order Anura; family Ranidae; genus Glandirana; species Glandirana rugosa. The sequence continues at coordinate 526,048 of BLSH010213347.1, read as the reverse complement.
CATTGTATATCTCTTCTATATCTGCAAGTCATTTTGACATGTAGAAGTTGGTAATCTCTGCTATGTATTTTGTTCACCATATGCCGACTTTAGATTGTTTGTGACAAATTTATGTTAAGGTGGTTATAGATTAGGGTGACCAGATATCCCCAGTTTCAGGAACAGTCTCTAATTTTAGGGAGCTGCCCCTGGAAAAAGTGTTCCTGATTTTATCCCCGGTTAAAAGAATGTGTCTGATTTCTTTCCAACTTTAATAATGATGGTGGGAAGAAGCAGCACTTCTCAGGTAAGTAACACTGTTCTCACTGACCAGAAAAGAAAGGGGGCACGCTAAGCAGCAAGGGGGTACACTGACCAGCAAGAGACACAGTACAGCAAGGGGGCACATTGACCACCAATGTTATGGGGAAGAAAATCACCACCGATCACCAACAGTTATGGGGCATTCACCACTGATTGGCAACATTTAAGGGGCACTTACCATCGACCACCATAGAGAGGCACTTACTCCTGACCACTAAAATCTACAAACTGTTCTGTACATGACAAAGTCCTGGTCCCTGTACTTTGACTGCTGTACTATACAATATAGGTTTTATTGTATGCTACGTTGTCCTAAACCCTGCATTGTATAGTCTAGGTTGTACACTACATAGTCCTGACTGCTGCTTTGTTTACATTATGTTGTGGGTTACATCGTCATGAATGCTATACACTACAGAGGCCTGACCCCTGAACGCTATACACTACAGAGGCCTGACCCCTGAACTCTATACACTACAGAGGCCTGACCCCTGAACGCTATACACTACAGAGGCCTGACCCCTGAACGCTATACACTACAGAGGCCTGACCCCTGAACGCTATACACTACAGAGGCCGGACCCCTGAACGCTATACACTACAGAGGCCTGACCCCTGAATGCTATACACTACAGAGGCCTGACCCCTGAATGCTATACACTACAGAGGCCTGACCCCTGAACGCTATACACTACAGAGGCCTGACCCCCTGAACGCTATACACTACAGAGGCCTGACCCCTGAACGCTATACACTACAGAGGCCTGACCCCTGAACGCTATACACTACAGAGGCCTGACCCCTGAACGCTATACACTACAGAGGCCGGACCCCTGAACGCTATACACTACAGAGGCCGGACCCCTGAACGCTATACACTACAGAGGCCTGACCCCTGAATGCTATACACTACAGAGGCCTGACCCCTGAATGCTATACACTACAGAGGCCTGACCCCTGAACGCTATACACTACAGAGGCCTGACCCCTGAACGCTATACACTACAGAGGCCTGACCCCTGAACGCTATACACTACAGAGGCCGGACCCCTGAACTCTATACTAGGGTGACCAAACTTCCCCGGACTGAGGACATTGTCCCCAGACCAAGTCTGTCCCTGGTTTTGTCCCCGGATTGGATTTGAACAGGGGCTCGGGCAATTTCAAAGACAGTCAGTGCAGAATTAAAAGATAATTACCACCCCCCCCCCCCCGCTCCGCCATCCCTACTAGCTCGGGGGGGGGGTGTATTTTTTCCACTCTCGCCTGCATGTTCTGCTCTGCATTTCTGGGTATTGGAGCTGATCAGTGGGTCAGGCAGACTCAGTGTCCGCTGGTACCTGACGATCGTTCTATACACAGGCAGAACGGCGGTCTGCCTATGTAAACCAGGCAGATCGCCGTTCTGTCAGTATGGAAGACATTGATCCTGTGTTCATGCAAAGCAGGGACAGGGATCTATGCCTTCCCTTAGTAAAAGCACCTCCCCCACAGTAAGAAAACACTTGTTAGGCACACATTTAACCCTTTGATTGCCCTAGATGTTAACCACTTCCCAGCCAGTACCAACTGAAGAACCCTTATGGGTGGGACTTTCAAGGTGGGGGAACCAAAGATCGTCAAAAACACACTGATCATTGTATTAGTGTCATTGGTTCCCACAAAGTGTCACTTAGTGTCCAATTTGTCCACCGCAATATCGCAGTCCCGCTATCGTTGATTGCCGCAATTACTAGTAAAAAAAAAAAATATATGCCCTCGGATTTCATTTTAAAATCTGGTCACCTTACTTTATACTTTACAGAGGCCTGACCCCTTAATTCTATACATTACAAAGGCCGGACCCCTTTACTCTATACATTCTAGAGGCCTGGCCCCTGAATACTATAGATTACAGTGGCCTGCCTGCTGAACTTTATACACTAGAGGCCTAAACCCCTGAACTCTATACATTACAGAGGCCTGACCCCTGAACTCTGTACATTACAGAGGCCTGACCCCTGAACTCTGTACATTACAGAGGCCAGACTGCTGCACTCTATACACTACAGAGGCTTGACCTCTAAATATTATAGATTACAGTGGCCTGCCTGCTGAACTCTATACACTAGAGAGGCCTGACTGCTGAACTCTATACACTAGAGAGGCCTGACTGCTGAATTCTATACACTACAGAGGCCTGACTGCTGAACTCTATACACTACAGAAGCCCGTACAACTGAACTTAATACACTACAGAGGCCTGACTGCTGAACTCTTTACACAACTAAGGCTTGACTGTGCTAAACTCTATACCATGGGTGCTCAGCCTGTGGCCCTCCAGCTGTTGCAGAACTATATATCCCATGAGGCATTGCAAGCAGCTGACAGTTACAAGCATGACTTTTAAAGCCAGATGCATTATGGGACTTATAGTTCAGCAACAGCTCGAGGGCCACATCTTGAGCACCCATGCTCTATAAAGTACAGAGGCCTGACCAGGGTTGCCACCTGTCTGGGATTCACCCGGACAGTTTGGGTTTGAATCCTGTGTCCGGGTTTTAGACCACCTGAAACCCAGACACATTATTCAGACCGGACTATCGCTTCTCAGCAAGGTTACTGGCTGCAGCAGCTGTGCCTCAGAAAAGGAAAGTGGGGGTGGGAAATTTGAAGCCCAGCAGCCGCAGATACATCTGGATGAGAGGTGCTGACTGCCAAGGGGTGAGTGAGCTCACCATCCATCCCTGTGTGTGACTGAAGTCCCCCCTTCTTTCTCCTGCCTCTTGAGTGAGTACACTAAGGTAAATCAGGGTTCTCAGAGCACCTCTTACATCAGAGTTTCCCTTTACACCAGAGGCTGTAGTGTTCCCCCTTACATCAGAGTCCTGTCCATACATCAGAGTTCTCAGTGTTCCCCCTTAAATCAGGGTTTCCAGAGCATCCCTTATTTCAGAGTCCTCAGAGTACTCCATTATGTCAGCGTCTGCAGAGTCCCCCCTTACAGTGTAAGGGAATTCTGCGAGTTTAGATATAAAGGGGGAACGCTGTGGATTCAGATATAAATACTAGTTCTTTATAATATAAAAAAATGCTGTGCGCCACTAAAGTGTTCGGGTTTGACTTGATGAAAAGGTGGCAACCCTAGGCCTGACTCTATACACTCAACTCTAAATACAACAGAGGCTTAAATGTGGAACCCTATAAATTGCAGAGTCTTCCCTGCTGGGCTGTATACTGTACACTATGGAGACCTGACCTCTGCATTGTATACTATATGGTAGCCTGATCACTTCGGCTGCTATTGCTAAACCCCAGGTATAGGGAGACCTAAAGGGAATAGGACTCAGATATTTGAATTGAAGGTCATGTAATATTTCCCTTTCTCCTGTGAGATTAGCTCCATTATAGAAGCCAGCCACTAATAAGGTAGATAACAAAGGATTATTGCGCAGAAGGGGAATAGGGCAGCAAACACTGCATTAGACCAAATCATGCAAGCAAAACAAAAACAGATACAGTATAGTGTTGCGCTGGAAATTGTGTACATAAAACAAAGATTAATAAAGGAAAAAATTGTGAAAAAGTATTTCATATGTTCAACATATCATAAAGAACAAAATAATAATAATAATTATTGTGCAGTCCAATAACATGGTTCAAGTGAAGAAATAAATAAAATAAAAAACAAAACAGAGAATCTCTCCAACTCTGATGGAAGAAATAGGATTACTCCAAATCCGATGATGAACCTCCCTTAAATCGCACGCACAAAATAAGATAAGATGGATCCTTAGAATGATCGGATTTACATGGTCGTGCGACCAGTGAATCGATTAGGCTTGTGTGGAATCCTCCACGATAGTGATAGAGATGGATTCACTCCTCCAATCAGCAGCCAGATGGAAATGGATTCACTCCTCCAATCAACAGCCAGATACTCCGCACAACAGACCCATGGAAGCTCTTAGAAGGGTACATGTGGGGGAGAAAACACGCTCCACATAGTACCAAAAACCTTTTTATTAAAAGTAGGTGTACATACAAGAATAAAAAGCTGGCAAAAACGGAATAAAAACTGTGATAGGCACACGGTCCTCACCCGGCGCGTTTCGTCCGCATAGACATCGTCTGGGGTATGGGGCTGGTTCCACACAAGCCTAATCGATTCACTGGTCGTACGACCATGTGAATCCGATCGTTCTGGTAAGGATCCATCTTATCTTATTTTGTGTGTGCGATTTAAGGGAGGTTCATCAGCGGATTTGGAGTAATCCTATTTCTCCATCAGACTTGGAGAGTTTCCCTGTTTTTTATTTTATTTATTTCTTCACTTGAACCACGTTATTGGACTTATTTGGACTGCACAATAATTATTATTATTTTGTTCTTTATGATATGTTGAACATATGAAATAATTTTTCACAAATTTTTCCTTTATTAATCTTTGTTTTATGTACACAATTTTCAGCGCAACACTATATCTGTTTTTACTAATAAGGTAGAGTTGTGTGTGTGGACTTGGACATGAAAGGACAGTTGCAGTGATGAAGAGAGCCGGTCGGGTTTCTGGTGAATGAGCTGAACCAAGAGACATTTGTATGACATGAAGAATGACAGGGTGACTGCCTGGAGCCATGTATATGAAGACTTTACTAAGAGGACATTTCCTTGTTGTCCATAGCAACCAATCCTGACCCTTCAAAATGTTTGTTTGATTTTGAGGTCTAGGCTGCAGAAATGCGAGTTACAAGCTCATCTGTTAAAAGTCATCTGTCATAGTCGCACATTGCCGGTCTAGCATAGTTGGCTATTATATTATTATTAAAAACCCAACCAAATTCTCAGATTAAAGGATGAGTGCACTTTAAGCCCTGACCTAAACAAACCCACCCTCTATCTTGATCCCAGTGCAGTGGCCTCCAGGGTTTGTTTACATCCTAGCTGCAGCTACACAATGCAGCCCCATGCACTTCTATGGTGGGAGATGGCGGGGTCTACGGGGCTGTAATGAAAGACGCAGCCAGGAGAGTTAGGCTGGGTTCACACTAGTGCAAATTGGAGTTGTGGGTTTCCCCGCATCCAATTCCCATGTCAGGAGAGAGTTACCGGCTCTCTATTGAGCCGGTTCACACAGCTCCGGGACGGCTGCGGAGCAAAGTGCACAGGGGTCCTATGTAAGGTTGCCACATCATCCCTTTAATCCAGGACACATATGCATTACACAGGTTCTGAGGATAACTTAATGCAGATAAGGCACCAAGTGAGTTTAATTACCACCTTAATCAGCCACAGAACCTGTGTAATTAATACAGTGCCTTGCGAAAGTATTCGGCCCCCTTTGAACTTTGCGACCTTTTTCCACATTTCAGGCTTCAAACATAAAGATATAAAACTGTAATTTTTTGTGAAGAATCAACAACAAGTGGGACACAATCATGAAGTGGAACGAAATTTATTGGATATTTCAAACTTTTTTAACAAATAAAAAACTGAAAAATTGGGCGTGCAAAATTATTCAGCTCCCTTAAGTTAATACTTTGTAGGGCCACCTTTTTCTGCGATTACAGCTGTAAGTCGCTTGGGGTATGTCTCTATCAGTTTTGCACATCGAGAGACTGAAATTTTTGCCCATTCCTCCTTGCAAAACAGCTCAAGCTCAGTGAGGTTGGATGGAGAGCGTTTGTGAACAGCAGTTTTCAGTTCTTTCCACAGATTCTCGATTGGATTCAGGTCTGGACTTTGACTTGGCCATTCTAACACCTGGATTTGTTTATTTGTGAACCATTCCATTGTAGATTTTGTTTTATGTTTTGGATCATTGTCTTGTTGGAAGACAAATCTCCGTCCCACTCTCAAGTCTTTTGCAGACTCCATCAGGTTTCCTTCCAGAATGGTCCTGTATTTGGCTCCATCTCTGTATGGGGTTCGCTGAATGTCGACATTAGCGTCTTTTTCCA
>BLSH010213347.1:484217-519443 GCA_018402905.1 Glandirana rugosa | reverse complement strand
GCTGAAGAAAAGCAGGCCCAAACCATGATGCTGCCACCACCATGTTTCACAGTGGGGATGGTGTGTTCAGGGTGATGAGCTGTGTTGCTTTTACGCCAAACATAACGTTTTGCATTGTTGCCAAAAAGTTCGATTTTGGTTTCATCTGACCAGAGCACCTTCTTCCACATGTTTGGTGTCTCCCAGGTGGCTTGTGGCAAACTTTAAACTACACTTTTTATGGATATCTTTAAGAAATGGCTTTCTTCTTGCCACTCTTCCATAAAGGGCAGATTTGTGCAGTATACGACTGATTGTTGTCCTATGGACAGAGTCTCCCACCTCAGCTGTAGATCTCTGCAGTTCATCCAGAGTGATCATGGGCCTCTTGGCTGCATCTCTGATCAGTCTTCTCCTTGTATGAGCTGAAAGTTTAGAGGGACGGCCAGGTCTTGGTAGATTTGCAGTGGTCTGATACTCCTTCCATTTCAATATTATCGCTTGCACAGTGCTCCTTGGGATGTTTAAAGCTTGGGAAATCTTTTTGTATCCAAATCCGGCTTTAAACTTCTCCACAACAGTATCTCGGACCTGCCTGGTGTGTTCCTTGTTCTTCATGATGCTCTCTGCGCTTTAAACGGACCTCTGAGACTATCACAGTGCAGGTGCATTTATATGGAGACTTGATTACACACAGGTGGATTCTATTTATCGCCATTGAGGTCAACATTGGATCATTCAGAGATCCTCACTGAACTTCTGGAGAGAGTTTGCTGCACTGAAAGTAAAGGGGCTGAATAATTTTGCACGCCCAATTTTTCAGTTTTTTATTTGTTAAAAAAGTTTGAAATTTCCAATAAATTTCGTTCCACTTCATGATTGTGTCCCACGTGTTGTTGATTTTTCACAAAAAATTACAGTTTTATATCTTTATGTTTGAAGCCTGAAATGTGGCAAAAGGTTGCAAAGTTCAAGGGGGCTGAATACTTTCGCAAGGCACTGTGTGTGTCCTGGATTAAAGGGATGATGTGGCAATCCTAGTCCTGTGTGTCTTCTGGTCTGTTTCAGATCCGAATTCAGCCAAAAATTCAGACTGAAATCAGACCTGAAATGGTGAACACGGACGCACTGGACTCCTGCTGGGAGCCGCTCCATGCCGCGGTGTGAAACCAGCCTTAGACTTGTGGCGTTGACTGTAAACAATACTGGGGGCCATGGATGGAGGTAAGTTGTATCTGTGGAGGGGGAGGGTGGGTTAAGTTAGTTCAGGACAAAGAGGGAAAAATGGATAAATGGACTTTATCTTAGAGTGCACGTACCCACTAAATTTGGCTTAAACCTGGGTTCACACATATGCAAACACAGATATGGCATGTGATTCGCACGACATTGCGGTGCCGATCACATGTGATGTCTGTGCAATGCAAATTCAGCCATACAGTTTGTATGGCTAAACTTGCATTGGATTCACACAAAAAAGGCGCAGGAACCTTTTTTTTCCTGCACTGGAATTGTATCACATGCGATCCGATTCCTGATCCCCACTGAATGCCCACTAACACACCTATTGAGTTAATATGCGTTGTTGATGCGTTGTGTACATGTTTTTAAAGTGATTGCATTGCATTAAATGATGCTTCCCAGACGCCTCCTCTGTATTGGTTTTCTGTTTCATGGATTCTTGTGCTATCATCTTGGCTAGTAACTTCTAAACACATCACGAGTTGCAAAACGCCATAGGGTTGCTTGACAGGCGTTTGTGGCGTTGCGTTTTAAGTTGATCTAAATGGAGGCGTTTAGGGATCAATAAAGCCTACTGAATGCTACACATTGGGTGCATTTTTACGCAACCATGTAAACAACGCTGCCCGCTGCGATGCACATTATTGACACAGAGCAGGCGTTTGCGAAGCTTTAAAAACGCAAATGAAACGCCTGCTTTTAAGGCCAGTGTAAACTTAGCCCAACAGTTTTTTTTTTTTGCAGGGTACAAATGTACTTTAAAATACCACAAACTACAAATGTGATACTGCAGGGCTGTGCTGGGACTTCTAGTCCTTCTGCGACGTCTCAGTTTATCTAACTCTGGAAGATGTAATGCGCTGCTCACCTCGCCTGCTCTTCCCTCTTTGGCGCACTAGATGGCGCTGCCCCACTGAGCCGGATTTGCGCCGTTGCCATGGAAGGACGTTGGCGTCGTCTCCAAGGGGAAGAAGTGTGGCGAGGAGTCAGACGAGGGGAGGGCTGCGGTCACATATCACTGTGCACGACACTTCCGGTCGGCTGCTGGAGGAGGAGTGACGGGGACACGGGCAGGAGGGACTGGCAGCCGGCTAGTAATGAGCGGCAGTGCTTTAAATCAGAGGAGGAGATAGGAAAAAGGCCAGTTTCTATCAGTGTGTGCCCGGCAGACATGGAGCTACAGGTGAGGACTCCTCTATAGTGCTGGGCTGGGGGATGTTCTCCATACAGGGGAGCAGGATTGGGGGGCAAGTGAGGCTGAGCCCTTTAATTACCACCCATCCACACACTGGGCCTGATTGTGTGACAACACCTCCTGTCCAGGTGTCTGATGGGGGGTCATACACACAGCTCTTATTATTTGAGCTTCAATCCACAAACCAATGGAATCGCCAGAACTTCCTTTCCAATCCATTTCCATTGGATTTGATCAGAGTTGATTGATCGAGGTGGAAATTGATCGATCGTTCTATGTTCTGTTGTATCCCGATCAGTCGGGTGATGAGGTTGTCTGCTGGAAACAGAGATGTCTTCCTACTATCCATCCAATTCCACTTCTCTGTGTGTGGCTTATCGATCAGTTGTGTTGGAGACTGTCGATCGATTATTCCTATATGGGAGGGAGATCAATCGGAAAATAAATTGATTATTTATAGAAGAGTGAATGACCAACATACACCTTGTAATCCCATCAGGGTGGGTAAAAAGCAATGATTTTTTTTTTTTGCTTGTTTTAAAACAATTTTATTTTAATAAATTGCTTTTGGAGTAAAAATCTATCTAAAGATAGATACATTAATAGTTTAGTTTATTCAGCATGAAATGGAGCTTAGTTATGTAGCATGAGGCTGTGTATTCTGCAATATTTACATTTTTGGTAAACTCATTCAATGAATCCAAGCTCTGCAAGCTGAGATGACATGCACTGCATCGATGCAGTCACGCAATTTCACAGTAACCATGAGATAATACAAAGTTCAGGAATATTCCTTTATCCCAGTGGTTCTCAACTCCGGTCCTCAGGACCCACCAACAGGCCAGATTTTAAGAATTGCCTTGGGGAGATGCAGACTAGAATACTGCAATCACTGAACAGCAAATTATATCACCTGTGATGCATTTCAGTTATCCTGCAAACCTGGCCTGTTAGTGGGTCCTGAGGACCGGAGTTGAGAACCACTGTTTTATCCCATTGTTTTGCAAATCTATGTACACTACAAACTACATGATCGAATCGGTTCTGATATCGCTGTTTTACTAACCTGACAGCTTATTATTCTAAATAGGAAACCTTCATTGTGTTTGCAAATATTAAAGATTCTAACTACCAGCAAGAAGAAGTCCTTCCATATAAAGAGCACCTGTCATTTCAGATCCATCATGGCAGCGCCTGTTAGCGGGCAGCCACCCTCACCTCTTGTGTTCTTAATTGTTTTTGTAGATTTGTATTCACTTATGTATCAATATTTACTGATTAGGATATTGGTTTAATTTATATAAATATTCAGTTTATTGCATGCACTCTAAGTTGTGTATAGCTTATGTCCCATTAAAGTGAATAGGACTGTCAGTGAGTCAACAGCAGGTCAGAGGAGGACAGGTTGCTTTTTAACCACTTCAATACCAGGCACTTAGAACACTTCCTGCCCAGACCAATTTCCAGCTTTCAGTGCTGTTGCGATTCAAATGAGAATTGCGCGGTCATGCAAAGCTGTACCCAAACAAAATTTGTATCATTTTGTTCCCACAAATAGAGCTTTCTTTTGGTGGTATTTGATCACCCCTGCAGTTTTTATTTTTTGCGCTATAACAAAAAAAAGACCGAAAATTTTGAAAAAAAAACATTTTTCTTTGTTTCTGTCACAAAAATTTGTATAAAGTACATTTTCTCCTTCACTGACGGGCACTGATGTGGCTACACTGACGGGCACTGATGTGGCTACACTGGCGGGCACTGATGTGGCTACACTGGCGGGCACTGATGTGGCTACACTGGCGGGCACTGATGTGGCTACACTGGCAGGCACTGATGAGGCTACACTGACGGGCACTGATGAGGCAGCACAGATTGGCACTGATAAGGTTGCACTGATGGGGCAAATATGCAGCACTGATGGGCGGCACTGACAAGCAACACTGACGGGCACTGATACGTGGCACTGATACGTGGCACTGATACGTGGCACTGATACGTGGCACTGATACGTGGCACTGATACGTGGCACTGATACGCGGCACTGATACGCGGCACTGATAAGTGGCACTGGGCACTGATAGGGGGCACTGATAGGTGGCACAGGTGGGCACTGATAGGTGGCACAGGTGGGCACTTATAGGTGGCAGTGGTGGGCACTGGTGCAACAAGCACTGTTAGGGATGGCACTGGCAGGCATCATACATGGGCACAGTGCCATCCCTACAGTGCATAATATGGCCCTTACCTGGTGGTCTAGTGGGGGCTCCCTGGTGGTCCTGGGCGGCCTCTGTATGACTTCCCTGGTGGTCCTGGGCGGCCTCTTTGCGATGTCCGGGGGGGGGCGCTCCCTGGTGGTCCTGATCCGGCTCCCTGGTGGTCCAGTATGGGTGATCCTGAGGGTGGCTGCGCTGATAAACATTCAGCGCAGCCCCCCCGTCAGGAGAGCAGCCGATCGGCTCTCCGCTGCTCAGGTCTGCAGACCTGAGCAGAGGAAAAGCCGATAAACGGCTCTTCCTATTTACACTGTGATCAGCCGTGATTGGTCACGGCTGATCACATGGTAAAAGGCTTCGGATCGAAGCCTTTTACCTCGGCCGGTAATGCGGTGGGTCAGAGTGACCCATGGCACCACCGATCGCCGCGATGCGCGCCCCCAGGGGCGCGCGATCGCAGATTATCCTGAGGACGTCAATAGACGTCCAGTCAGGATAGTGAAACACCCGCCCGGACGTCATTTGTCAATGCGCCGGGCGGGAAGTGGTTAAAAATTTATGATTTAAAGGAGTTGTAAAGCCATCAGGTTTTTTTTTTTATCTTAATGCATTCTGCATTAAGATAAAAAAAACTATTTGTGTGTAGCAACCCCCCTAATTACTTACCTGAGCACCGTCTCTCTCCAGCGATGTCCACGAATGTCTAAGCCGTCCGGGACACTCCTCCTGATTGGCTGAGGCACAGCCATTGGCTCCCATGGCTGTAAATCAGAGTCAATCAGCCAGTCAAGGGAGAGAGTGGGCAGGCAGGGTCTGAATGGACTCACGGAGCTCTGACTTTGCTCGGGTGCCCCCATAGATAGCTGTGGGGGCACTCAATAGGAGGGAGGGGCCAGGATCACAGAAAAGGGACCCGAGAAGAGAAGGATCCGGGCTGCTCTGTGCAAAACCACTGCACAGAGGAGGTAAGTATGACATGTTTGTTATTTAAAAAAATAAAAAAAAAGAGACTTTTTACAATCACTTTAAATCAAATCTCCCTGACTCTGATTGTACAGTCTTCCTGAAATCTCCCAAGGGCCAACCTGAATAGATGGTTTAGGTAGGTAGGGCTCCTCCTATACACATCGCTACATCAAATACTCACCATAAAAATAAAGCTGGTCATAGATGGAGCTTTTTTTGATCAGTTAAATGGCTGATTAAAAAATAGAAACAAACTGATTCCTAAGCCACACAGTTGAGGTAGATGGAGGAATCCTCCACACTGTGCTATTGTATTATACAGCAGGGCTCCTCCATGATCAGAATACACTGATCAGCCCTGCAGCTGATTGGCCACGTACACTGATTAATTAAAAATATACTGGCATTCCCATTCAAGAGGGGCCAATTGCAGCGGCAGCCCGTCCAGAAGGGGCGCCGCCCCCCTAATCTCTATACGTCTGCCCCCTAATCTCCATGCGGGGCGCCGGACGCATAGAGTTCTACATTTTTGTAAAGCCCATGATTAGAGCCTGAGGCTCTAATTGGCTTCAAAAAGGATGAGCTTGGGGCGCAGAGGACTGCGCCCCCGAGCCCACCCACTTGTGACATTAGCGAATGTTGATTCGCTATGGTCTTCCCGCTTCTCCTGCCGACCAATCAGGACAGGAAGTGGGTCCTTAGACCAAATTGGCCAGGAGGAGAAGTGACTGGACTGACCACAGGGCGGATTTGATCTAAATAAACTCGATTTAAATCATCATTTTTAAAGAGCAATTGTCATCTCTGTCCCGCAGCAGCTCCTCCTCTGACCTGCTGGTGACTCCCCGACAGTCCCATTCACTTTAATGGGACGGCTGGTGATCTGGCAGTGACACAACAAGGTGAGGGATGTGGCGGCAGCGGGTGAGTGGATGTCCCCTAAGAGGCGTGGCCATGATGGATCTGAAATGACAGGTGCTCTTTAAATGTAAGGACTTATTCTTGCTGGTCGTTAGAATCTTTAATATTTGCAAACAAAATGAAGGTTTCCTATTTGGAATAATAAACTGTCAGGTTAGTAAAACAGCGTTATCCGAACTGATTCAATCATACAGTTTGTAGTGTACATAGATTTCCAAAACCATGTGATAAAGGTATATTCCTGAACTTTGTTATAGCTCATGGTTGCTGTGAAATTGTGTGAATGCATCAATGCAGTGCATGTTATCTCAGCTTGCAGAGCTTGGATTCCTTGAATGAGTTTACGAAAAATGTAAATATTGCAAAATATACAGCCTCATGCTTCATAACTAACCTCCATTTCATGCTGAATAAAGTAAATTATTAATGTATCTTAACCACTTGCCGACCGCGTATAGTTTATATACGGCGGCAAAATCGCATGTTCCTGCAAATCGCCATTTATAAACGGCGATGCGCGCGCGCTCTGTGAGAGAGCCAGAACGGGGAACTGCCGAGGTAAACACGGCGGTTACCTGCTCTGTGAGGGGGGACATGACAGATCTACTAATCCCTGTACTCAGGATCATTTAGATCTGTTATGCCCCTCGCAGCCCAACCCCCATACAGTTAGAACGCACCCAGAGAACACAGTTAACCCCTAGATCGCCCCTGCAGGTTAACCCCTTCCCTACCAATGACATTTACACAGTAATCAGTGGCTATTTTTAGCTCTGATCGCTGTATAAATGTCATTGGTCCCAAAAAAGTGTCCGACATGTACGCCGCAATATTGCAGTCCCGATTAAAAATTGCAGATAACCACCATTACCAGTAAAAAAAAATAGCAAAAACATCATAAATTCTCATGGTTTGTAAACGCGGCAACTTTGCGCAAACCAATCAATATACGCCGGTTTCGTTTTTTTTTTTTTTTTTTATTTTTTACCACAAATATGAGGAAGTATATATATCCGCCACCTGTTGCCGCCACGTCCCTCACCTTGTTGTCACTGCCACATCACCAGCCGTCCCATTAAAGTGAATGAGACTGTCGATGAGTCACCAGCGGGTCAGGAGGAGCCACTGTGGGACAGAGATGACAGTTGCTCTAAAAAAAAAATATGATATCCCCCCTTCAGTCCATCATGAATGCCGCTTGCCAGACTCATCCATCTTGCAAACCGCTCAGTGTCTGCTACCCCTCTCTGCCAATCCCTCCACTGGCTGCCACTCGCCCAACAAATTAAATTCAAAATACTAACAATAAGTTACAAAGCCATCTACAGCTCTGCCCCAGCTACATCACGAACCTAGTCTCAAAATACCAACCTAATCGTCCTCTTTGTTCCTCCCAAGACCTCCTGCTCTCCAGCTCCCTCATCACCTCATCTCATATTCGCCTCCAGGACTTCTCCCGAGCCTCTCCCATCCTCTGGCATTCCCTAACCCAATCTGTCAGTCTCCAAATCGATCCACTTTTAGGTGATCTCTGAAGACTTTTGGCTCCATTTACACAGGACACTATTTCAACCTCCCCTGAGCGATTTTTTATTTTTTTTGACAACTAGAAGCCGGCGTCTAAAACGGGTGTTTTGCGTTTTGCTGTGTTCGCGTCTAGGCGCGTTTTTAAAAAAAAAAAAAAAGATATTTTTTTTTTTTTTTTTTTTTAAATGGAAATGGCTGTAAACTAAAAGGCCCTAGACGCGATTTACCGCGTTTAGGCGCGTTTACAAGCTGTTTGGCATTTCAAATGCCTCTGAAGTGGCGTCTGAACCCATTTCTTTGCGTTTAAAAAAAAAAACAAACTCTAAACTCAACTGCCTGAAAACTACCTTAAACGACTCTGTGTACATTGACTGATAAGATAACATAGAGTAGAGTTAAGGGGCAGCTGAAAAAAAAACACACAAATGCCTCTAAAGGTCCGTTTACCAGCAGCAGTGTAAATGAGGCCTTGGAGAAGCCTATCCAGCCTCCAACCACACTTTTTATTTTCTCCATTAGCTTATCCCCCACAGTTATTACCCTCTCGTATCACTTGAACCTCCCTCCTAGATTGTAAGTTCTAATGAGCAGGGCCCTCTGATCCCTCCTGTATTGGTTTGTATTGTAACTGTACTGTCTGCCCTAAAGCTGCAAAGCGCTGCGCAAACTGTCGGCGCCATATAAATCCTGTATAATAACAATAAAAATGATTTAAATCAAGCCTTTTTACTAGTGATTTAAATCAAATCCTCAAATCCACCCTGTGTCAAAACCAGGTACCCGCTCCCCCCCCCCCCAAAAAATTACATGCCAAATGTGGCATGTAAGGGGGCGAGGAGTGCTTAAAGTAGAAGTTCCACTTTAAGTTTAAGCCATGGTACTGCTTCATTATAATAGGTATCCTGCTGCGCTTTAGAATAAACAAATAATAATAGTGACAATAACGAAACCAAGCTGCTGACACAATATTGCAAATTCCAACAATATCTAAAAGATCAGTGTATAAAGGTGCAGCGCTACAAGTATAAATATATGATATTCAGTCCTTGATTTCACTTGATGAATAGAGTGGGGAAATCGACTGTGCCCATCACCAACACCAAACACACTGTCTCTTACCAGAAATCCAGGACCCCCACTACAGGGGTCAAAAGCGCTCCACTACGGCATATACTGATAGATGTTTGCAATCCTCAGACTGAAGTCCCAGTTCCCAGCGTCATCTCACCTCATAGTCATATGTAGGGATAACAAAGGGGAAAGACTCATGGTGCAGTAACTCAAATCCAATCTTTATTGCCCCAAGTACTTAAAAACACTTACATTAAAACCCCACACCTCAGACGCATCTGCTCGCCGAGAGCCTTCCCCACATTCAATTGGAGGTTCCCACAACTAAGATGGCTGCCGCGCTCTCTCTCTCACTCCTGCGTGTCGTCCTAGGCTCCTCCCGACGCGTTTCGTCATAGGTTGCCGTTTACCTATGACGAAACGTGTCGGGAGGAGCCTAGGACGACACGCAGGAGTGAGAGAGAGAGCGCGGCAGCCATCTTAGTCGTGGGAACCTCCAACTGAATGTGGGGAAGGCTCTCGGCGAGCAGATGCGTCTGAGGTGCGGGGTTTTAATGTAACTGCTTCATTATAGCTGATTGAATAAAAAAACAAAGACTTTAGCGGAGTGCAACCTGAATCTTTGTGTAGTGAGAGAAGAGACAGATCCTGTTCTAAAAAGAGGTTAGGTCACCTAGTACAGATGCGTTCAGGTGGGTTCGAATCCTAGTCCGAACCTACCTGAGTGAGCCTGCCAGGAAGTTGTCACCTGTACTTGGCCAATCATTTGGCAATGTAAATGTACTCCTGCGGGGTAGGGAATGCTTTGGGCGCTTATGATTGGCCTAGCACAATGACCGCTCTCTGATGGGCTCGCTCAGGTGGGTTTGGATAAGTATCTGAACATGTAGTTACCAGCACTTCGCTGTAAGTCACGTATTTATTCATGGATCCTGTTGTTGGTCTGGGCAACCACGGCTTATGAGTGCAATCCAACTTCTGTCTGGAGCCATACCAACTCTGGTGGACTTTATTCATGTTATCTGATTGCACAATTTCCTGCAAATCTATCAATTCTCGGTTGGTCCAATGTCTGCAGCTCCAATGGACGGTGTTCAGGGCCGTGCACGCACACAGATGTCAAATTGGAGGTAGTGGCTGTGCCCATGCAGCTGCTGGGTCCAAATTGACATGAATGGGGATGCACAGAACACTACTGTACGCCCATGTGAAAGAAACCAGCAAGCTGAAAACGAAAAAGTTCCTCCATCCACACAAACAAGGTGGATGGAGGAACCCCCCACTGGGACATTGAAGTCTGACTGTAGCACTGGCCATTGTCAGAATACGCTGATCTGCAGACGCTGGTCGATGGAAACATTTCAAATCTGTCCGTTCAACAGAAGTCAATTCTACAACTGGCTTCTTTTGAGTTGGGGAGTCCATATACTGATCAAAATTCAGCCAGTCCCTGGGTCTGGACCGACTCATTTTCAGTGTATGGCCAACTTAAAGAGTTCTGGGAGCAGTGCAGCGGGTTATGAAAGCTGTAAATGGCCCTAAAGGAGATTGTGAAGAAATTGCAGCTTTTGATTGCTGTTCCCATCCTTCCATGTATTATTGAAGTGCTGGAACCTGTTGTGCTTCTTCCTCAATGAGTGGTGGCAGCATGTGTGCAGTGTAAGCTTTGCTGACTTTAGCTCTTTGAGAACAATCAAAGCATTCTTCATTATTATATATATTCAATTTTATTATTTAAAAAATAAATAAATATACACACACACAGTATCTCACAAAAGTGAGTACACCCCTCACATTTTTTATATATTTTATTTTATCTTTTCATGTGACAACACTGAAGAGATGATACTTTGCTACAATGTAAAGTAGTGAGTGTACAGCATGTATAACAGTGTAAATTTGCTGTCCCCTCAAATTAACAACACACAGCCATTAATGTCTAAACTGCTGGCAACAAAAGTGAGTACACCCCTAAGTGAAAATGTCCAAATTGGGCCCAATTAGCCATTTTCCCTCGCTGGTGTCATGTGACTTGTTAGTGTTACAAGGTCTCAGGTGTGAATGGGGAGCAGGTGTGTTTTAAATTTGATGTTATCATTCTCTCATACTGGTCACTGGAAGTTCAACGTGGCACCTCATGGCAAAGAACTCTCTGAGGATCTGAAAAAAAGAATTGTTGCTCTACATAAAGATGGCCTAGGCCAGTGGTTCTCAACCCCTGTCCTCGGGACCCACTAACAGGCCAGGTTTGCAGGATAACTGAAATGCATCACAGGTGATCTCATTTGCTGCTCAGTGATTGCAGTATTCTAGCCTGCATCTCCCCAAGGTAATACTTAAAATCTGGCCTGTTGGTGAGTCCCGAGGACCGAAGTTGAGAACCACTGGCCTAGGCAATAAGAAGGTGGCCAAGACCATACAGCGGTTTAACAGGACAGGTTCCACTCAGAGAGGTTGAGTTCATGTGCTAAGCATCAAATCCAGAGTTTGTCTTTGGGAAATAGACATATGAGCACTGCTGCAGAGGTTGACAGCATGTCTTTGGAGTCTGGGAGGAAACCGGAGTACCCTGAGGAAACCCACGCAGGCACAAGGAGAACCTGCAAACTCCAGGCAGGTAGTGTCATGTTGGGATTCGAACCGGCGACCCTTTTTCTGACCGGCGAAAGTCCTATCCACTACACCACTGTCCCTAATTCACATTCTAATTCACATACTACACCAATTTAAATAGGGGCCAATTACGAGCCAATTAACCCGCACAGGGCAACTTGCAAATTCCATGCGGGAAGTGTCATGGTTGGGATTCGAACCAACAACCTAGTGTCAGGCAGAACTGCTAACCACTAAGCTACTGTGCTGCATACACACATTCAAATGTGCAAAGTAATTATCGGTCACCGACTTAGCCCTGGTTCACACCAGTGCAATTTGACAGTTCAAAATCGCATGACAGGTCGCACCTTATTGCCGGCAATGGACCCGAATAAAAATCGTTGCGACAATGAAAAAGGTTCCTGCACTACTTCTTCTTTTTTTTTTTCATTGCGACTTGCATTGACTTCTGTTACATGAAGTCTCAAGCGGCAATGAAATGGTACATCAAAATCGCAATCATCGCTGGCTTTGAAATGGCGCCGAATTAGTGACATTTCAAAGCCTCACTGGTGTGAACCAGGGCTTATTTGTGATTATTTGGAGGGTGAAAAAATCTATACTGTAAATCTTTGATGTAAGAATTGAATTGCCAGAAGAGATGTTAATGTGCTGTGGCTGAGATGATCCACGTCTCCAGATGTTTACTATTCTTTTGCTCAGGTTTCTATGTAAATGGCAGAAGTAGTCGGCCTGAACAGTCATGGGTTCTTTATGACCTTGTTTTGATCAGGGATTGTGTGCCTGCTCTAACCAAACAAGTTTTTCTGCCCAGCTCCCACTTTGCGAAGCCAGATTCTTGTCTCATGTGTTAGGTTTCAGTGCAGCTGAATCATTCTGTTCCGTAGTTATCATTTGTTGCAGATTGCTTATGATAAACCAGTGTAGTGCATTCCTTTAAGCTTCACCATGTTAATGTAAGAGGAGAATTCATGATTGGGTTATGCAGGAATCTGTATACATAATCAGGCAAGACTGGTTATTAGTTCTTTGCCTTCTGCTTGTCTTTTATGGGCACCACTTCCATAGTACAGGGCCTCTTTAGCACCCACACACTTGAGTGTAACATATATGTAGGTGATTGTAAAGCATTTTTTTTTTTGTTCGGATGGTGTCCTGATGTCCCAAATTGGACTGCTTTTTTTTTTTTTTTTTGGAACTACAGTATCTCACAAAAGTGAGTACACCCCTCACATTTTTGTAAATATTTTATTCTGTCTTTTCATGTGACAACACTGAAGAAATGACACTTTGCTACAATGTAAAGTAGTGAGTGTACAGCTTGTATAACAGTGTAAATTTGCTGTCCCCTCAAAATAACTCAACACACAGCCATTAATGTCTAAACCGCTGGCAACAAAAGTGAGTAGAGTACACCCCTAAGTGAAAATGGCCAAACTGGGCCCAATTAGCCATTCTCCCTCCCCGGTGTCATGTGACTCGTTAATGTTACAAGGTCTCAGGTGTGAATGGGGAGCAGGTGTGTTAAATTTGGTGTTATCGCTCTCACACTGGTCACTGGAAGTTCAACATGGCACCTAGGGGCAAAGAACTCTCTAAGGGTCTGAAAAAAAGAATTGTTGCTGTACATAAAGATGGCCTAGGCTATAAGAAGATTGCCAAGATCCTGGAACTGAGCTGCAGAACAGTGGCTAAGACCATACAGTGGTTTAACAGGACAGGTTCCACTCAGAACAGGCCTCGTCATGGTCGGTCAAAGAAGTTGAGTGCACATTCTCAGCGTCATATCCAGAGGTTGTCTTTGGGAAATAGGTGTATGAGTGCTGCCAGCATTGCTGCAGAGGTTGAAGGGGTGGGGGCTCAGCCTGTAAGTGCTCAGACCATACGCCGCACACTGCATCAAATTGGTCTGCATGGCTGTTGTCCCAGAAGTAAGCCGTTTCTAAGGATGAAGCACAAGAAAGCCCACAGTTTGCCAAAGACAAGCGGACTTAGGACATGGATTACTGGAACAATGTCCTGTGGTCTGATGAGACCAAGATAAACTTATTTGGTTCAGATGGTGTCAAGCGTGTGTGGTGGCAACCAAGTGAGGAGTACAAAGACAAGTGTGTCTTGCCTACAGTCAAGCATGGTGGTGGGAGTGTCATAGTCTGGGTCTGCATGAGTGCTGATGGCACTTGGGAACTACAGTTTATTGAGGGAACCATGAATGCCAACATGTACTGTGACATACTGAAGCAGAGCATGATCCCCACCCTTTGGAGACTGGGCCCGCAGGGCAGTATTCCATCATAATGACAGCAAACACACCTCCAAGACGACCACTGCCTTGCTAAAGAAGCTGAGGGTAAAGGTGATGGACTGGGCAAGCATGTCTCCAGACCTTAACCCTTTTGAGCATCTGTGGGGCATCCTCAAATGGAAAGTGGAGGAGAGCAAGGTCTCTAACATCCACCAGCTCCGTGATGTCGTCATGGAGGAGTGGAAGAGGACTCCAGTGGCAAACTGAAGCTCTGGTGAACTCCATGCCCAAGAGGGTTAAGGCAGTGCTGGAAAATAATGGTGGCCACAAAATATTTACACGTTGGGCATTTTCACTTAGGGATGTACTCGCTCTTGCCAGCGGTTTAGACATTAATGGCTGTGTGTTGAGTTATTTTGAGGGGACAGCAAATTTACACTGTTATACAAGCTGGACACTCACTACTTTACATTGTAGCAAAGTGTCATTTCTTCAGTGTTGTCACATGAAAAGATAGAATAAAATATTTACAAAAATGTGAGGGGTATACTCACTTTTGTGAGATACTGTATATACCTCAATATATATCTCAATGCATGCACTGCAAGAGTTAAATGCTCATAATGTCTGGGGGATACACGAACAGGCATTGTTACCTTTCCTATCCCCCACACCTTCCGGCTCCTGTGCAGCCCTCTTCTCCCAGAAGCTTCAGTATGTAGGTGGCCCCAAATTTACATGGTGGAGATGAGCATGCAATGGTGGGCAGGAACGCCCAAAAATTGCACTTCATTTTGTAGGTAAAAAAGTGCATATATTTATTTTTGCACTGCAGTGTGTAAAGTATTGCACCCACGATCAGCAAATTGTGGGTGCAGCCTTCTGCTGCAGTGGAAGATGGTACCTGTAGTCCATTCATTCACAGAGCTGTGTGAATGATTACGCTGTGTGGGCGGAGCCCCGCACAGGCACGCTATTTTTAAATTGCGATTGTGATTGTCCATGCACACATAGGCTGTTATCAGCAGTTTTTGGCAGAGGCGTTTTCAGCTGAGAAAAGAACCCCAGAACTAGAGGGTTTTGAGAGAAGTTTTTCAGCTGTAAAAACGCTCTCACTCTGAAAAAAGCTAAAAACGGCTATTCAGCGTTTATCAGCGTTTTTGAGCCTTAAGTTTTTATCAGAGTATAGTTTTGCTAATAAAACGCCATAAACTGCTGAAGAACGATACCACAAAAACACTGAAAAACTCACTCTACAGTTACAGCTTTCTACAGCTAATGTTACTGGCTTTTTTTATAACGTCCGGGGTGCAAGAGGCCTTACACTTTAGCCACTTGCCGCCCGCACACCGTCTAATGACAGAAGAGCGGTGCTGCTCTCATTCTGGGATGATGTTATATGACGTCGCCCCAGAACAGGGTGGGCGCGCAGCGCGGTGATCGCGGCCACGCCGTGTTCCTAGGACACGGCGTGGCCCCAATCTATTTGAAGAGCCGATGACGGCTCTTTAACCATTTGATCGGCTGTCACGGTCACATGTAAATGTAGAAGTGCCAGTAATCGGCTCTCCTCATCTCATACTGACAGTTTGTGGCGAGGAGAGCCGATCGGCAGCATCTCCTTGCAGGTGACACTAAGACAGGTAATTGGGGCACTGATCATCATTACAGTAAAGCACCATCAGTGCCCATTAGTGATGCCAGTCAGTACCACCCTATCAGTGCCTATACATGAGGCATATTAGTGCTACCTCATCAGTGCCCGTAAGTGCCGCCTCATCAGTGCCCATCAGTGAAGGAGAAAAATTTAGTGGTGCACCGAATGGAAATTTTGATGCCGAAACCGATATCGAAAATGAAGGATGCACTAGGCCAAAAACCGATACCAAAAATGACAGTTTTTAAAAAATATTTATATTTTTTTATATATAGTTGTATTAGTTTCCACTTTTTAATTAATATCAATTTAAATTAATATGCATTTATTGTTGGCCATTATTGGCACCTTTAGTACAAGAAAAGCTAAAAACAAATGCGGTCTGCAGTCTGTGACCATCTCTTGTATCATGTCTGCAGTCTCTTACTTAAACACATTACTAATAGTATTGGCAAATTTTTCACTTGGTGCACCTCTAGCAGACATGATACAGGAGATGGTCAAAGACTGCAGACATAGCACAGGAGACGGTCAGAGACTGCAGGCGTAGCACAGGAGACGGTCAGAGACTGCAGACATAGCACAGGAGACGGTCAGAGACTGCAGGCGTACTACAGGAGACGGTCAGAGACTGCAGACGTACTACAGGAGACGGTCAGAGACTGCAGACGTACTACAGGAGACGGTCAGAGACTGCAGACGTACTACAGGAGACGGTCAGAGACTGCAGGCGTACTACAGGAGACGGTCAGAGACTGCAGGCGTACTACAGGAGACGGTCAGAGACTGCAGGCGTACTACAGAAGACGGTCAGAGACTGCAGGCGTACTACAGGAGACGGTCAGAGACTGCAGACATGATACAAGAGATCAATGCAGCTAAGAGAGAGAGAGAGAAAAAAAAATAATACAGGGTGTCAGTGAAAGTGTCCAGTCACTTGGAATGCTGAGTAGTATATCAGTGTGGCTTTTGGCTTGGCTGCTTTAATTTTTCCACTCTCCTCTTTTTCACAGACCAGCAGGGAGGGGTGGGCAGAGGGGATGTGTGTGGAGTTGCTAAGGGCAGACTGCAGACATGCTGGAGGTGATGTGGAAGGAGTCACCTGCATATACAGATAGCAGAGGACAGAGCAGCCATCGGAGGAGGGAGGGGGAGGAGAGGAGCAAGTGGATGGTTTTTCTGGTGACCGGCATCTAATTTCAGCACGGCATGTTTTACCAGATGCTCCCCCCGCCCCCTCCCTCGCAGTGTCTGTGGTGTCCAGGATCAGCCCTGAATGTCTGTGCCTGCTAGCACGATCTCGCGCGGTGTCATGGAGCTGGATTAAATTGCCGGCCAGCTCTGTAACAATGTCCTTCCTAGACAGCCTCCTCTGACACATGGCACAATGATTCCTGGCATTGGATCATATTGCCGTCCATCACAAGAGGCTGCCTAGGAGGCGGGACATTGTTACAGAACTGCCCAGCAATTTAATCCAGCTCCATGACACCGTGCGAGATCGCGAGGAGGGAGGGGAGGACTCTGCCAGGATGACACAAGTGCGGCACCCGGTGGGGCGGGCGACCCAGCATGACCCCGCCCCTTATCCCGCTTAATTATTGGCCTTTTTTCTTCTTTCGGCCACTTGCCGAAAATGCCATTTTCGGCCGAAATCTTTTGGCCGCCGAAATTTCGGTGCATCCCTAGAAAAATGACTTCTTTACAAAATTTACTGACAGAAACTAATAAAAACTTTTTTTTTTTTTTTTTTGTTTTTTTTCAAAATTTTTCTTTCTTTTTTTTTATCTAATAATAAACCCAGCACTGATTAAATACTACAAAAAGAAAGCTGTATTTGTATGAAGAAAATGATTTAAAAAATCTAATTTTGGTACAATGTTGCATGACCACACAATTGTCATTCAAAGTGCGACAGCGCTGAAAGCTGAAAAATGGCCTGGTCAGGAAGCGGGTGAAAGTGCCCGGTATTGAAGTAGTTAAATATGGGTGTAGCATGTAACATCGTGTTTAAAGGAGAAGTTCCCCTTTTGTACCGACAGGCCCCTTAGCACCGATATCCATGTGTATCTGTTGTATGGTATTGTGAAACCTTTGTGAGTAAAGTCTACCTGTGTGGAGTATTGATGAGGCCCATAAAAGGCAGAGATCAACATGGAAGTGATGAGTGCACATTTCAAAGTTGCTTCTTTTGTATTACTTGTAGTATAAAGGTTCTGATAAAATGGGGATATCTCTGCCATGTTTGAACTTTAAACATTGATTAAACAGCTTTATGAACTTGTGTTCTACTTTTCAGGGTTGTTGTTGTTTGCCAGTGCTGTCCATAAGTTTGCTTTTACAAAGTTCCTACCAGTCAAGAGGAGTGAGCGAAAATATGTGAATCACTTCTGTCTCTCAAGCATGTCCTAAAAATAAAAAGTTAAAATTAATTAGTTGTATTTTTACCAACAATATGGCTTCCTTTTATATTGTTTCTGCAACACAAGCAATCGAGTCTGTAGGCCCCGCCACTTTCTCCTGATAGAGCTGGAGTTTTAGGCCTCATACACACGGGCGTTTTTTGCAGCGCTCCATGTTATTCAATGGGGTTATAAAAACGCTGACGTTTTTGAGCAGTAGAGGGCGTCGGCGTTAGTGACCGGTTTCTAGAATGCGGGACCAGTACGTTCTGAGGCTGTAGCGTTTTGGCGGTTTTTGACACGAATCGCAAAACGCTCACTAACACCATATCTGCGTTTTTTGACGCCAACGTTTTTAGGTTGAAAAATAGCAGAGGACTGATTTTTTTTTTTTCTTTTTCTTAACGCCTATTGACGCTGACACTCACTAACGCTCACTAATGCCGATGCAAAACGCCGAAAAAAATCGCAGCTTATTTTTTTCTCAGACGCCCGTGTGTATGAGGCCTTAAAGTAGAACTATAGGCAAAATGTTTATTTTTTCATTTTGGATAGAGTAACACCCACCCCCCCCCCCCCCATACACACACTCTGTATCCCTTTTCGGAGATTTTTGTTCACTTCCTGTCCCATAGCCAAAACAGGAAGTGTGAGGAATTTGCTCCAAAGTGAAGGAAATCCCTAGTTTCCACCAGGATGACCAGAACTATTATCCCTATTGAAGATTTACAATCTATTCCTGTTCTGGGGATTTTCCAAAATTTGAATTTTCTTTCGCTCTTGGTGATAACGGTAAACAGGACAAACAGGGAGGGTGAATTTCCCTAACGGGGACACAGACCGCAATAAAAACCTACCAGATGTTCGAATCCATCTCTAGTCTATGACAAATAAATTCCCAGTACTTATACTTTTAATAGAACATTTGTTCTGAGTTATGATCATGTTACTTCAATGCTAACTAAACCACATTTGCTGACAAAGATGAAAAACAATAAAATGACAAATAATTTCACTTCTTGTTTTCTAAGTATCACTATTTTTTTTTATTATTCTGGTATAACTTGGAAAACCATGTATGACTGGCCCTCCTGGAAATGTAGTTAGCCTATTCTAAAGTTCAGGTTATAATTGTATTGATGACTGACAGGTTTTATCATCGTATTGTTGAGTGATAAGTTTTATCACTTTCATGTGTTTGAAAAGTAGCAGTCAGTGCCTCCCTGCAGTAGCCCCGGACACTTCTTCTGGAAGAAGTTGCATCCTTGCCAAATACAAATCCTCCAATCGCCAGGGACTACTTCCAACATGGTGGACCCTAGAATCTGTACGGCAGTCTTCCTTTTACGTACTGGTTGGAGTATCAGCGATTGATATCTTTCTTACCATCCCTCTCTCCCACAGACTCCCTTCTTAGGGACCTTGACTCCTTTGAGTCCCTTCTTCTGCAAGACTCTCTGCCTGAACTTGTCCTCTCAGTGGTATAAAAGACCCTTGGTTCAAGAAAGGTTGACCGCACTCCCAGGTATAAAGCAGTGATGCTTACTTTATTGAAGATAAAAATCCACCAAGATACATCATGAGACCTCTATGCAGGCATGGCAGGATTAACGCGTTTCACGAATCAAGGTTCATTTAATCATAATCTTTGGAGTACAGTCAACCTTTCTTGAACCATTGGCTCTTATCCAGACTGCGGACTGAACCTGCACCACAGGGTTGAGGGGAGAAATCCTTCCCACCTGGAGTGGCACAGCTCTTGCTTTGTATCAGTTATAAAAGACCCTTCTTGCAAAACGTCATCCTGATCTCCCAGAATATATTACTAAATGGGCGTGTGACCTCAATGTTCATCTCACTGTGTAGGACTGGGAGAAATCGTTTGTTGTTTACCCACTGCCTGTCCCTGTGAGCAGGAACTGGCCAAGATTCGAACCGTTAATGGGCAGGCTGAATGTACCAAGTTGATCGATCGATCAGCTTGGGTACAACCAGACTGTTTGATTTTCTTATGATTATCGCTAGCAACTACTATAGCCGCTAGCAGTAATCACTGGTGTGGACAGCTTCCCCCACCGGGAGCAGATAATGGCGCTCGGCAAGAGGGTTCCCTTTGTCAGCTCTGGCTGTGTTGCTAGAGGAATCGTGCAAATTTCTTTCCTGCAATCAGTGGTTTGCACCATGTATGGCCTGCCTAAGGCTCAGATGAATTTCAAACTTGTGATGGTACCGATGCCTGACACTGTTGCATCAGATTTCTGTTAGTTTGGGCAGCCACCAGAGGCTCCCTGTTACATGTCTGGTGGGATTGCCCCCTATGCATGATTTTTGGGATCTGATCCTATTACTTTATATCACCATTGCAGGATGACTGTCCCTAACACTGTGCTACCAGGCTCTTTCAAATTTATAAAAAAAAGGCCTTCTTGGGCATTGCGTGACAGTAGCAAGAATGGTAATCCCACGCCATTGGCGGACGACCCAAGTTCCCTCCCTAGATGAGCGGGTTTCAGAGATGGATCATATTGAGAGGATGGAGTCCCTTCTGGTGCACAAACTGGATATACATGAACAAACCAAACGTGGCTTCCTTGGAAGATGTTGCGAGATGTTGTGAGCTCTGACACCTTATTTTAGGTCAGGTGTAAGCTCTGTCCCTAGTCTGACATTGTGTGACATTTTTTTTTTGGTTGTTCACCCCTGGCTACACTAGTATCCCTCTTTTTTTTTTTCCCACTCCATTGAGGACTATAAGATGTCGGCTGCGGCACCGATGGCATTTGTAGTTCATTTGTTTACAGAACTCTGTGAATGAATGACGTGGTTGTGCTATTTTCAAATTGTGACAGTGAGTGCAGGGAGAGGATCCCCTGCCCATTGTCACAGGGAGGAGGGAATCTGGGGGAGAGGAGGCAGGAGCTGAAACATGTTGCATGTTCCACCCTAAATATGGGCAGAGCATGTAACATGTTCCAAAGGTGAACTTAGCCTTTAATTGGCTCATTTGGACCAGGCTGGTGCAAAGGAACTTCACTAACAAATGCAGCGGCTGTGAGCATTGTAAAAAAAAACTGTGTGTAGCCTTAGCTGCATACAGTATACAGGGATGCGTTCCAGCAGTGCCACAGACTTTCCATTCACTCTCAAAACAAAGCCGAGTCAGGCTAAAGCCCCTTTCACACTTGTGCGACTTGTCCTGAGACTTTAGACTGCAAAGTCACATGAAAAGTGACAACCATT
This sequence comes from Glandirana rugosa, assembly GCA_018402905.1. Taxonomy (NCBI): domain Eukaryota; kingdom Metazoa; phylum Chordata; class Amphibia; order Anura; family Ranidae; genus Glandirana; species Glandirana rugosa. Next base: position 498,169 of record BLSH010213347.1, on the reverse strand, counting down.
CATATATTTACGCGTTCAAGTCGTGCCGACTTCAAAGTAGTCCCTGCACTACTTTGGCCAACTTTAATGCGAGACCTCAAGTTTGCACAGGCATTGCCTGAAATTGCGTCAAAATCGCGCAATTTTCAGGTCGCGGCAGTGTGTAAAGTGCTGCTCAGCCATTCACAAGGAGCTTTGTATTCTATGAATGAATGTAAAGCTTCCTCCGATGGTCCAAGATACATACAGCTTATACAGTGCACACAGCCATTGCATCTTTTAGTGAAGATAATGCTTTGTTTGGACCAGCTAGGTTTTCCTGTGGTTTTGATGCGGCCCCAGAGAAAATGGTAATCCCTCCTTTTGAAGTGCATTTTTGCATGTCGGCCATCACATATACCATTGTACGGGTGTGAACAAAGGCTATGAGTGGTTGAGATGTCTCAGGTGTTTTAGCTGGCCATACATGGATTGAAATTTAGCTGGTTCAGCAGGTGACCGTCCGAATTTCGATCCATGTATGGGCTGGCTGGTTGTACATACCTCGATCTATTCATTGACTTGTGTATAGCCACCCTGTCAGGTTTGTCCCAAACATTCAGTGTTGCTAGCTATAGCTGGCATCACTGATCGTTGTACCCTGCTCCCTATCTGCAGAGCACAATAGGGCTGAGGAAAGGCCCCATTAGCACCAAGTTTGTGTATTTTGGTTGAATGGGGAAAAAAATATCATACATGGCCGGCCTTACTGAGAGATTGGGTTATGCACATTAAGTAGAGATGGACTAGCTATTAAAATGGTTGTAAACCCTCACATATTCCCAGTGAAGTGACTGACCTCAAATGATACACAGAGATGAAACCAATCCTCCTCCGTCAGTTGCACCTGTTTATCTGCAGCCGCCTTTCATCTACAGCAGTGGTTCTCAACTCCTGTCCTCGGGACCCACTAACAGGCCAGGTTTGCAGGATAACTGAAATACATCACAGGTGATATCATTTGCTGCTCAGTGATTGCAGTATTCTAGTCTGTATCTCCCCAAGGTAATACTTAAAATCTGGCCTGTTGGTGGGTCCCGAGGACCGGAGTTAAGAACCACTGATCTACATTTATTCTAAGTGCAGAATTTACACAGGATCTCTCCACTTTGAAAAGCAGTGGCGGAGAGCTGAGATTAGTCATTTAGAGCTCTGTGAGCTGATTGGAGGGAATTGACACCTCCTCCCTTCACACAGGAATAGAGTTGAGGCTGTCAATTAGCTGGAAGTCCCTTCCCGTCACCTTTTTTCTCTTGGTGTCAGGAAAACTTGTCAGAGAAACGAAGCAGAAGACAGAAATGACACTTGGTGCTCTGGATTGAGATAAGTACACATAATAGAGGGATATGCTTTTTTTCAGATCATGTATGAGGTTTACCACCACTTCAAACCACCTGTTTAGGAGTAAGGTACCTTTTTTAATTTCCAATCTTTTTATTGACGTTTTGACCATGTGAGAAAAGTACAAGATTACAAAACTTTATCAACTGTTCGCGTATTTAAACAAGTGCTTAGTAACAGAGAAGTAGGTAGATTCCTTTTCTACTAAGGTCTGAGCCAGAATGTTGAGTGTCCTATTGTCTTACATGGAGATAATGTAGTTTAGTCAGTAAATGCTATTATCTTAGTAAAGGTAGGCTAAGATTAGCCGGTGTTCTAGAAGATAAGATAGAATTACAGCTCTGGCTGTTGACTAAAGCTGTGTCATATTGCAGCATTTGGCACTTGGATTACTGGTAGTGTTGGGCCAGGGTTATACAGTTCACGTTTATTCACTATAGGAAATAATGATTAGGTTCACATATCCGCATATGAAGAGGAACTGAACTCTGGAAGGGAAATAAAAGCCATCACCAGCATCACTTGTGGTCTTCCTACAGCTGGTCTTTCCCCATTATGAATGTACAGGGCCTCGTTCTGCCATCTTGGTAGAGGCAGTGCTTTTGCTTCCTCAAGACAGAAAACCAGGAAAGAGCAGTGATCGGCACAATAGTGACATGGCCAAATCTCCTAAGGCCAAATTAGAAGAAATTTCAGACAAAACGTAGATTTTTCTACCAGCCATACAAGGATCAAAATTTGGCCAGTGCAGCAGGTACCAACCGTATTGCAATCCATCTATGACCGTTCCCGTTGGAGAGGAGTCGTTCTAATGATCAACTCCTATCAAATGGGACTGCTGGTAAATTTTTGCACTGTCAGCGCTGATCAGCAAATTCTGACATCAGAGGAGTCCTTACTGTCACAATCCAGGATTCCCACATCCACCTCAATTGCGTGGATGGTAGAAATATTTTTTTGGTGTGTTGTGTTTATTTATTTATTTTTTGATCAGCCCTTTGGCTAATCAAACCCAAACCGATCCATGTATGGCTATCTTTAGGCACAATTACCATTTCTAAATTTAACACGTTTCTATTCTTTCTAGGTTCTTTGAGTTCAGTTCCTTCCTTTCTTTCTTCTTTCTTTTGAGTTCAGTTCCACTATAATTGCAACATAAAGATAATACCTATAATTCGAATCAGAATAATTAAATGCACTGAGGCATAAATGGATATTAAGGCCTCATACACACGGACGTTTTTTGACGCCGGCGTTTTCTGGCGTTTTTTGCAGCTCTCCATGTTAGTCAATGGCCCCATAAAAACGTCGGCGTTTTTGAGCTGTAGGTGGCGTCGGCGTTAGTGAGCAGAAAGTAGAACCCATGGCCATCGCGTTCTGAGGCTGTAACGTTTTGACACTGACGCCAACAGACGCCACCTAATATTGTACCGGCGTTTTCCAGCGTTTTTTGACGCCAACGTTTTTAGGTTGAAAAATAGCAGAGGGATGATTTTTTTTAAAAAAACGCCTATTGATGCCGACGCTCACTAACGCTCAAAAGTGCCAATGCATAACGCCGAAAAACGTTGACTTTTTTTCCTTGACGTCGGACCCGACGTTTTGTTTATTTTTTTTAGAAACGCCCGTGTGTATGAGGCCTAAGTGTATTTTTTTTTTTCTATGAGAACCTATACTCTAGGTAGATTTAATAAATGTGTGCTTGAGTCTACAATTTAACCACTTCAGCCCGGGAGCCATTTTTGACACTAGTTGTTTACAAGTTAAAATCAGTATTATTTGCTAGAAAATTACTTAGAACCACTAAGCATTATATATATTTTTTTCTAACACCCTAGAGAATAAAATGGCGATTGTTGCAATACTTTTTGTCGCACCATATTTACGTAGCAGTCTCATAAGCACCATTTTTAATTTTTAAAAAAATCACTTTTTTGAGTTAAAAATAAGACAACAGTAAAGTTAGCCCAATGTTTTTCTATATTGTGAAAGATAATGTTACGCCGAGTAGATTGATACCTAACTTGTCATGTTTCAAAATTGCTCCCGCTCGTGGAATGGCGACAAACTTTGGCACTTAAAAAAAATCTCTATCGGCAATGTTTAATAAATTTTACAGGTTACATGTTTAGAGTTACAGAGGAGGTCTAGTGCTAAAAGTATTGCTCTTGCGCCAATGATCGCGGCGATAATTCACATGTGTGATTTGAACACCGTTGTCATATGCGGGCGCGACTTGCGTATGCATTTTCGTTGTTGCGCAAGCTCGCGGGGATGGTGGCTCTTTAACATTTTTAACATTTTTTTTTTATTATTTATTTATTTATTTAAATTTTTTTTAGCATTGTTCCTTCAAAAAAACAAAAAATGATCACTTTTATTGCTGTCACAAGGAATGAAAACATCACTTGTGACAGTAATAAGTGGTGACGGGTACTCTTTATAAAGGGATCTAAAAGACCCCCAATCCCTTCTTTGCACTTAAAAAGTACTTAAACAAAAACGGCGATTCTGAATACTGTATTTTTTTTTTTTTAATCAGCGCCATTGGCTGCCAAGTAAATCAGAAGTGACATTGTGATGTTGCTTGTGGAAATATACGAAGGAGACCCAATGGGAGCCGATTCTGGCTTCTATCAGGACTCCACACAGCCGGCGGACGCACCAAATGGACGCACCAGGCTCCTGGTGGGACGGGAGGCCGGGGAAGAGGCGGATGGTGGCAAGAGGGTGGGGTTGCCCCCTCCTGCTGCCTGGGATAACGACCGAGTTGCTCCAGAGCTGGATCGGCCATTATCACCAGATGGCTGACCGCCCGCTTTAAAAAATGTTACCGGGGTATAGCCTACAGCTGCAGGCTATGCCCTGATATTCCACTTTTCCTGACTGCCGTTTATAAACAGCGACTTATGTGAAGCTAAAGGAGTTGTAAAGGCAGAAGGATTTTTACTTAAGGTTTTTTATCTTAATTAACAGAATGCATCATATGTGTTGCAGCCTCCCCAGCCCCCCCCCCCCCCAAATTACTTACCTCAGCCCCTTCTCTCTCCAGCTATGTCCATGAGTGTCTTAGCTGTCCCAGACACTCCTCCTGATTGGCTGAGACACAAAAGCAGTGCCATTGGCTCCCGCGGCTGTCAATCAAAATCAGTTAGCCAATCAGGAGGGAGGCGGGGCTGGGTCGGGGCTCCGTGTCTGAATGGATACACGGAGCTCTGGCTCAGATCAGGTGCCCCCTGTAGCAAACTGCTGGCTGAGGGGCACTAGATAGGAGGGAGGGACCAGGAGAGCAAAAGAGGGACCCGAGGAGAGAAAGGATCCAGGCTGCTCTGTGCAATTCCACTGCACAGAGCAGGTAAGTATAACCTGTTTGTTATTTAAAAAAAAAAAACAAGCCTTTACAATCCCTTTAAATGTGAAGAAGTGAACGTAAAGAAGGAAAACCAAGTGGTCCCCTGGTATAAAAAGCCTGGTCTGTGGAGTAACGTTAGTGTTTTTGACACAGTTGAGGACTGTGCATGATACTTTTTTTATGTTGAGTAACCGTTATGTTTTCATGACAAGCTTATGGAGCCTACACTCTTCTCTTAGACCCCTTTCACACTGAGGTGCTCAAAAAGAGTGGGATGCTGAGGCTTAAACATTTTTTCCTTAATACAAGGAATGCATTAGGGCCCTTTCACAGGGCTTTCTGCTCAGGTCCGCTTGAACCTTTATTAGGCGGACCTGAACGAACTCTCCATGCAGCCCTATGGAGTGGCGGATGTCAGCAAAGACATGTCTGCAGGCATCTGTCGATCTCTGGTCCGATCCTGTCTGTGAAATACAGATGGTTGGAAACCCTATTTTCCATCCGTCTGTAGAATCAGATCGGAGCAGATCGGATGAAAACGGACAATCGATGCGTTTTCATCCGCTCTCCATAAAGGAGAGTGGCACTCTGACCGTTCCATCTCTGCACAGTGAGCGGAGACGGATCTGTCATCCGACGGTTCAGCGGGGATCGGCGGAGTGATCCCCGCTGAGCAAAAACGGACCCCATACATGGAAAGCCCGTGTGAAAGGGCCCTAAGGCTGCATTCACACCTGGGCGTAGCGTTTCAGGCAGAAATGCATGTGGTTTTACTGCGATTTTGCCGGTTTTTAATCGCTATTTTGCGTGATTTTGTACAGGTCAAAAGGTCACCAGTGTAAAAAGTATAAAAAAACGCCCAAATCAAGCTACAAAAATACCTCCAGAACTTTTTTGAGTTTCAGGCGTTTGGCTTCAGGCATTTTTGAGTGGAGATGTGAACCATCTCCATAGAGAATCATTGATTTTTTTTTTTTTTTCCCTCAAGCGTTTTGTAGCTTTGGGCTTCAAGCTACAAAACGCTCAGGTGTGAATGGGGCCTAAGGGTAAAAAAAAAGTTTAGGCTTTAGAATCACTTTAAGTCACTGACTTCTCTTTCCACTGATGCTCATAGATGTCCCTTCTGCTACACTTTTGCAAAAAAAACTGCAGTCTTTTAATTGCAGTAATTACTTATATCTGATCATCTTCTTTTCAAGTGATTGTAAAGGTTTGTCTTAAAAAAAAAAAAAAAATCAAATGTGTTATACTTACCTCCTTTGTGCAATTGGCTTTGCACAGAGCAGCCCAGATGCTCCTCTTCTTGGGTCCCTCTTCGCTGCTCTTGGCCCCTCCCTCCTATCGCGTGGCCCCTCAGCCAGCAGCTTGCTACAGGGGGCACCCAAGCCGAGTCAGAGCTACATGTATCCATTCAGACACGGTGCCCTGACCCGGCCCAGCCCCCTCTCTCCCCTGATTGGCTGGCTGGCTGACTTTGTTTGACAACTGTGGGAGCCAGTGGCGCTGCTGCTATGTCTCAGCCAATCAGGAGGAGTGTCCTGGATGGGGCTCAGGTAAGTAATTGGGGAGGCTGCTACACACAGAAGGTTGTTTTTATCTTCATGCATAATGCATGAAGATAAAAAACCTGCTTTTGCAACCCCTTTAAGCCGGCCATAGATGGTTCTAATCTCAGTTCAGCAGAGACCGGCTGGGATTCTAACCATCTATGGGCAGGCTGATTGTACCCACGTGGATTGACGGCTTATCTTGAGTGCTCATGCTCTCCTGCAGATGTTGGCAAATTGCTGTTCTAATCCAGCAGTCAGCTGCCCTGCACAGACTCACACGGGGAAGCCTTACTTTGTGTCCATTCAAGGTTATCATTTTTTTTTTTTTTTTAACTGAAGCCCTAATGAAGAGGGGAGTTCCCTTGACCCCTGAATTCCCTTGACCCTTGAAACCATCGGCTGTCTTTTAGCACAATACCAGTAACTGAAATTGGACTATCTTTTTGGTCTGACACTCTTTCCATGTATGCACTTTTTTTTTCTTTCTGGTAACCTGCTGGGGTAGCTGTGTCTGGTGTGAGCCAGTGGGCTCTTCAAATGTTTTGCTCTCTCAGTACTTCATATAAACTTTTATGTTAAAGTCCCAGCGCCTCGTGGATGCCCCATTTAAAAAAAAAAAAATTCTTTCCAGGATTCCTTTAGGCCCCTTTCACACTTGTGCCACCCAATTTTACCGCAATTGTTTGCAGCGATTTGTATGACTTTCGTCCGACTTTGTTGCAACTTTGGCTCAATGAAAACATATTAAAAAGTCGTACAGAAGTAGCACAGAAATCGCATCTATATTATTCAGGTGAGACTGTGAGGGGTTAATATTGAAGTTTATGGACCTCAAGTTGCAACAAACTTGGACCAAAGTAATGCAGGGACTACTTGAAAGTTGTACAGATGAATGGCACTCATTGGAAATAATGGGGAACGACTTGTCATGCGACTTTGCAGTCCCAAATGGCAGGACAACTCGCACAAGTGTGAAAGGGGTCTTAGACACGTCTGGTCCTCCCTGCTGGCCACTGGGTGCTGCAGGTTTTAGCTGTGCAGTCTACAGATCGGATGCTTGAGCATGCACATATAAAAGGAGGGGAGGAATTGATGAATGATTGACAGCAGGCTCACAATAGCTGCTGCAACTTCTAGGGGTTATATTGTGGTGATGAAAGTTTGCAGGAAATTGGGAGTAATCCATTTTAACACGGAAGAGGACTTGCTACAAGCGTGGGGGGGAATGAAGGTGAGGCTGGAGTTCAGGTTCAATCTCTGCCAACAAGAGCGTATATAGATTTCCTATCATCGCGTGTTCCTTCAAAGTTCTGCATACCTGGTGTCAGTCAAGCAAGGAACTGTTCCAACATTTTTATTGGAAGATACTCCTAGACCAAGGATAGACAACCTTTGAGAGATGGAGATCTACCTGGAGAACATTGAAGAGATCAAAGATCACCGGGGAATCCCCCCCTTTTATTTTTATTTTTTTTTTTTTTTAAGGAAAAAAGCAAGCCCCCAATAAAAAAGTAAGCATTAAAAACCTAGAAAAATCGACTAAAACCGTCACTGTAAGAATACAAACTTGGCCTACCTTAAGGGCTCATGCACACAGGAAGTTTTTACAGCTGCTGTTAGGGGCATTTGACGTTTTTTAAACTGCCTCTAAAAGCCCCTCAATGTTAGTCTATGTGTCCATGCACACAAACTGTCAGAGGCATTTGGTGGCATAAGTGTTTAGGGGTAGTAGAGAGAAACAACAGCCTGTGCTTCCAGGAGCAGTAAAAACGAAAAATGCCAAAAAACGCAGCTAAATGCGCATGAAAGCATCAAGCTGCGTTTGATGGTTTTAGGTGGTTTTATATTATAGGGAGTGTTTTTAATGTAAAAACGTGGCTAAATGCAAAAAAACTGATGTTTTTAGCGCTGCTGTAGCGCTGGCGTTTTTAAAATGTTCTATGTGCATGAGCCCTTAACGTTTGCTTCAGTGAGAAACTCTGCTTTCACTTTCATTCACAATTTGTTTAATATCTGGGGAGCAATTGGTTACCCCAAAAGTCTGATGCCTGAGTTCATAATGAAAGCAGAAGATCTGTAAGGCTGCAGGCTGATTTGCTTGACTAATTTTAGGCCTGACAATCTGCTCTGATTTCTGGCCAGTGCAAGTAATTTGTAGGGCAGTGTACAGAGGTCAGTAGTAGGCAGGGCAGTGTACAGAGGTCAGTAGTAGTCAGGGCAGTGTACAGAGGTCAGTAGTGGGCAGGGCAGTGTACAGAGGTCCGTAGTAGGTAGGGTAGTGTACAAAGGTCAGTAGTAGGCAGGGCAGTGTACAGAGGTCCGTAGTAGGTAGGGCAGTGTACAGGCTGAGGTCAGTAGTATGTATGGTAGGGGTTGGGAGGGCATGGTACAGGGAGGTGAGGAGGGCAAGCTGTAGGGGGGATCGGGGGGCATGGTACTGGGAAGGGGGATAAGGAGGGCTGGGTGTCAGGAAGGCATGGTATGGGTGGGGAGTGTCTGGGGGGACAGAAGGGTATGCTCTGGGGGGGGGGGCAGGAGGGCTGGAATGTCAGGATGGCATGGTATTGGGAAGGGGGGATAAGGAGGGCTGGGGGTCAGACGGGCATGGTATGGGTGGGGGTGTGGTCTGGAAGGCATGGTGCTGGGAGGGGACAGGCGGGCATGGTATTGGGGGGCTCAGGAGGGCTGGCGTGTCAGGGGGGGGGGGAATCAGGAGGTTTGGAATATCAAAAAACCTTTTAAATGCAGAGTGGCGCAGGGGAGGTGCAGTGGTGCACTCACCTTCCCATCTTAGATTGAGGAGGAGAGCCGGTGGTGAGGGGCGCGCAATACGAAGCACTCAAGCGTGTTCAGAGAAGAGCCCAAACCCTCCCAAGCTATTCTGGAGGCTTTCCCCCGGCCTGCAGCTGCACATATGCAAGGGGCAGGGACCGCCTCTGCAGACTGGAATTGGATTAGTGATTTGGCTGGTATTGAGTAAATTTAATGCTAGAAGTTCTGTCTATAGACCCCCCCACCAACTGACCTGGGGAATGGTTGTTTCTGGTGGGTTTCCTCCTGACATAAGAACGGTACAAGGGGTTTCTGTTCAGTGAATAAACATGTGAGCATACTTTCTTTATTCTGTTATTTACATATACAAGACTCCCACCCCCCCACCCTCTGCATCGGAAGTCAAGAGTCCCCCACCCTCCATTACATCACAGTGCACCCTTCTTACCTGGTGCTGCTGCCAGGAAGAACCTAAGGGCATAGTTGGGAAGCAGAAAGTGCAGGGTCTGGAGGAGGACCAAAGTAGAGCTGGAGTTAGCTGCTAGGGCAGTGGTTCTCAACTCCGGTCCTCAGGACCCACCAACAGGCCAGATTTTAAGTATTACCTTGGGGAGATGCAGACTAGAATACTGCAATCACTGAGCAGCAAATTACATCACCTGTGATGTATTTCAGTTATCCTGCAAACCTGGCCTGTTGAGGGGTCCCAAGGACCGGAGTTGAGAACCACTGTGCTAGGGGCCCCTGAATACTGAGAGGAGGGGGTGCTGCAGCTTCACAGAGAGATGCAGGATCTGTAGGAGGAGGTCTGTTTTCTCTGCTGCCGACTCCTGAGACAAAGGGGGTGCTGCAGGAGAGGTGTGAGGGCCACATGAAATAGCTTGGGGGGGCTGGATTCGGTCTGCAGGCCTCGTGTTTGACACATGTACTGTATAGTGAGAAATTGCGTTTAGTTGCAGAACCGTATATTTGATATTAAAATCTGTGACACATTCCAGTTTATAACTACAAAACCTGCAATTTCTATTTTACCATGTATGTGAAAAATGTCAGAAATTGCCCCAGTAGGCAAGCAGCCAAGAACTTCTGGTCTCGGTGCTCTCCACATCAGACGATTCAACACACCGCTCACATGATGGAAAGACGCCAATATGAAGTACTGTTAATGCAATGAAAAACAACCAGTATTTTGGGTGCTCAATGCAGAAGGTAAAAAAGAAAAAAAAAAAAATAGCATAGGTGTGAGGCTGGCCATGCATTATACAATTTGTTTGTTCAATTTTCCTTTAGATTTACCAAAGCCACACAATATGAGGTCACATCTAAACACTTTCAAATTGTATGCAATCAGGCAAGCCCTAGTTATAGGTAAATCTAAAGGAGATTGAACAAGAAAATTGTATAATGTGTGACCAGCCTAGCCCTTCCTTACTCTATTCAGGACTAAAAAAGTGCAGATTAGGATGGGATTTCATGTGCTGGGTAAATTCTCTGTGGCATGGGTCGCCTCCGAAATGAGGAAGTGTAAACGTCTGATCGTTACACAGCTGAACGGAAAGTTAAGTCAGTGTTTCTCAACCTTTTTTCAGTCAAGACGCCCTTTAATATTATAGACAATCTCAAGGCACCCTTTAATATTAACCACTTCCCGACCGCCTGTCGTGTTTTCACAGCGGCAGTGTGGTTGCTGTGCGCGAATCGCCATAAAAAGTCGGCGATCTGTGAATGGCCGCTAGGGGGCGCGCGCACCCGCCGCACTCCTGAGGAGTGTCCCCGCGGCTCGGGCGGACCCGATGTCCGCCGGCGAGCCGCGATGAGCGGCCACAGGCAAAGAACAGGGAACCGCCGATGTAAACACGGCGGTTCCCCATTCTGACAGTGCAGGCATGGGTGATCTACTGATCCCTGTCACTGGGATCAGTTAGATCTCTTATGCCCATGGTAGCCCAACTCCCCACAGTAAGAACACACCCAGGGAACACAGTTAACCCTTAGCTCCCCTCCGCAGGTTAACCCCTTCACTGCCAAGGACTTTTATACAGTAATCAGTGGACATTTAAATTTCTGATTGCTGAATAAATGTCATTGATCCCAAAAAAGTGTCAAAAATGTCCGACATGTCCACTGCAATATCGCAGTACCGCTAAAAATTGCAGATCGCCGCCATTACTAGTAAAAAATAAAAACCCCAGAAATGAATTCTCTTCATCCGTGAACGCGGTCACTATTGCGCAAACCAATCAATAAATGCCAATTGCGATTTTTTTTTTTTTTTTTTATCACAAATATGAGGAAGAATATATATCGGTAAGAAATTTGGGTTTTTTTGCAAAATGGTCGCTCTTCTTTTGTTTATAGCAGCGATCAGAAATTATGCAGAGGTGATCAAATACCACCAAAGAAAGCTCTGTTTGTGGGAAAAAAAGGACGCAAACTTTGTTTGGATGCAACGTCGCACGACCGCGCAATTGTCAGTTAAAGCGACGCAGTGCCAAATGGCAAAAAGTGCTCTGGTCCTAAAGTGGGAAAACCTTCCGGAGGTGAAGTGGTTAAAGACAATCTCAAGGCACCCTTTAAAATTATGGACAGTATTGAGGCACCACATTCTAAAATGTAAAAACTATTCTAATAGCTTTACATTGTGCAGCAACATCCACATGTAGGACACCCAACATTGGAGGTAATTTATTCTTCCAAAGCAAATACACTGGTAGTGACTAGTATTCCAATGTTTCTCTTCTCCCTCAATTTCTCTCAGTCAGTGTGACCCCTGATAAAGCAGTACAGCCAGCCCTCCTGTACCGGGCCCCATCAGTGCAAAAGGAGGGCCCGGGTGCCTGCTGAGCAGCAGAGCCAGCTGTACTGTCCTATCGCTGACACTGATCCTCTTGATGCCTTTGCAGGCATTTTTTCATGCATCCCCTGCTCCCCGTGGCTCCCGGGTGGTCTAAGTCATATTCCCTGGGCCCCATCACTTCATTCACAGGGGCCCAGGAGGCTGTTTCAAGGAGGGATACTTTTTCCTAGATCGTGTGCAGGCGGATTAACACCAGTCCACTCACATTTGTCAATAATGACAATTAAGCTCCGGCGGGGTAATATCATTCACAGCGGCTTCTTCATTGCCTGCCTGAGTGCTGAGGAGGTGGGCTGGGGCTCGGGCTGAGGGTGATTAAGTGGCAGCGACCATCGTCATCAGTGCAGTGTCTGTGTGAATACACAGACAGTCACAGCACACTGTACTAAGTGAGGAAAGTGGGAACCATCAAGGCTGCAGAGGATTTATTTTCTTCTGAAAGGTACAGTCACAGCCAAGACTCCCCCCTACACCTATGCCATGCCCTGATTGTTGCCCATTATTGAATTATACAACAGCTAAATGGGGTGATCTCCATTGATAATGATCACACTTAGCTGCTGTATAATTTGTCATCATGATAATCACAGGTGGCTCAAAGCACCTGTACTGTAAGATGATAATGATGGTCATCGAAAGAGTGACCCTCATTTAGGGGCGCAGACATGCCATGCAGGGACTTTTACCAGCACAGTGTTGCTTGCATCCTCATGCCAGTGTCCCATTTATTTCTATTGGGACACATGGCTGCATGGACACACACACTGTGAACCAATATGTTTTGCAGGTGCAGGGAAGGGACACTGGCATGAAAATGCACGCAACACCATGCTAATAAAAGTCCCTTAACAGGAGATTCATGCCCGCACCCCATGTGAATGGGCCCTTATACTTGTGTTTGGAGGGTGGTAAAAACTATGTTTTTTTTACTACCCCAACCACTCCCCCTTATACTGCAAAGCAGTAGAGGAGAGATAATCTATACTGTGGCCCTGATGCTTTTTGTGCAGGTAAAATGATCTCCTCTGTTACATTTAGCCACCACCCGCCCCAGTTTTCCCAGGCTCTCCCATTCCATCAGGTCAGGTTGGCAGCCCACAAAGCAGAAGGTGGAATATCTGTTTCTCCCTCCCCTCTGTGACTGAAGCTGAAGGATTTAATCACTTCCAGTTTTGGTTCTGTATTTGCCTGGCTGGTACCAGACAAAAAAGCAGCCAGTCAAACCAATCAGTTGCCTTGAAGGGCAGGGGAGGGATCAGGGGTCTAATAAACCCCAGATCTCTCCATAAAGAGTAGCTGTCACTGCCCAAGGTATCACAAGGGATGATAAAAAGTACTTGAGGACAAAGCTGCATTTTTTTTTGAGGGTGGGATCAGGTTTGGCCCAAGGACAGGCTCGGGGGGTGGGGTCAGGGGCCCCGTCAGTTAGGCTGTACGGGGCCCCATGATTTATAGAAGCGGCCCTGCCTGTGTTGAGGGAGCGGTGAACAGGACGTTTGTTTTTTATTTATTTTAAATTAATAAACATGTCATACCTGCTCTGTGCAGTGGTTTTGCACAGAGCAGCCCAATCCTCCTCTTGTAGGGTCCTCCGCTGGTGTTCCTGGCTCCTCACCCCACTGATTGCCCCCATAGGAAACTGCTTCCTAGCTTGGCCCCATCCCCCACTCTCTGCTGCCAATGGCTCCCGCTGCTCTCAGGTAAGCCCCTGAGAGCAGGGACCCGGGAGAAGAGCTGATGTAGGAGTACACAGCGCTGGGTTCAGGTGAGTATTTAGGGGGGCTGGGGCTATGCTACAATTAAAAAGTTTTTTTTTTACCTTAATGCTGAGAAAAACTTCCTTCGTCCACACAAGCAAGATGGATGCAGGAATCTCCCTTGCTGTGCTATTGTATTCTGACTTTCCCCAGCACTGCAAGCTGATTACATGCAGGTATCCCAGCAGGACCATTCAACAGAAGCCAACCTGTTGAACAAGGAGAGACATACAGATCGTAATTCATCCGGTTCCTGCAGAACTGTCCGAATTTCGATCAGTGTGTACCTGGATCATACAGAGAGG
>BLSH010213347.1:444425-459131 GCA_018402905.1 Glandirana rugosa | reverse complement strand
ATATATATATATATATACACACAGTTGTGCTCATAAGTTTACATGCCCTGGCAGAGTTTGATTTCTTGGCCATTTTTCAGAGAATATGAATAACACAAACATTTCTTTCACTCATGGTTAGTGTTTGGCTGAAGCCATTTATTATCTGTGAGATCACCTGTGATCTGTTAGCTTCTAAGTTAGTGTGTGTGTGTGTGTGTGTGTGTGTGTGTGTGTGTGTGTATATAAAAGGTCAATGAGTTTCTGGACTCCTGACAGACCCTTGCATCTTTCATCCACTGCTGCACTGAAGTTTATGGATTCTGAGTCATGGGGAAAGCAAAAGGATTTTCAAAAGATCTGCGGGAAAATGTAGTTGAACTGTATAAAACGGGAAAGGGATATAAAAAGATATCCAAGGAATTGAGAATGCCAATCAGCCGTGTTCAAATTCTAATCAAGAAGTGGAAAATGAAGTTGAAACCAAACCACGGTCAGGTAGACCAACTAAAATTTCAGCCACAACTGCCAGGAAAATTGTTTGGGATGCAAAGAAAAACCCACAAATAACTTCAGGTGAAATACAGGACTCACTGAAAACATGTGGTGTGGCTGTTTCAAGATGCGCAATAAGGAGGCACTTGAAGAAAGATGGGCTGCATGGTTGTGTCGCCAGAAGAAAGCCATTAATAACCAAATGCCACAAAGTATCCCACTTACAATATGCCAAACAGCACAGAGACAAGCCTCAAACCTTCTGGTACAAAGTCATTTGTAGCAATGAGAAATTGAGCTTTTTGGCCACAACCATAAACGCTACATTTGGAGAGGAGTCAACAAGGCCTATGATGAAAGGTACACCATTCCTACTGTGAAACACGGAGGTGGATCGCTGATGTTTTGGGGATGTGTGAGCTACAAAGGCACAGGAAATTTGGTCAAAATGAATGGCAAGGTGAATGCAGTATGTTCTCAAAAAATACAGTGGTACCTCGGTTCAGGAACGCTTTTGTTCATGAACAACTTGGTTCACGAACCGAAAAGTTCATAAAAATGTGCTTAGGTTCGTGAATTCTGTTTCGGTTCACAAACACGATTTGTGCCCATTTTCCCTGCTCTGGTGAGATCGCAGGTCACAGAGAGGCACTGAAAGTGTACAGTACTGTGAAGACCCTTACAGTACAGTATTGAGAAGCTTTTTGGTGTGCTTTGTACATCCAGTATGGCTCCAAACAAAATGCAGAGCTAGCACGGTGGTAAGAAGAAAGTGTGGTGCAGTAATGCATTTGAAAAGAATATGCAAAGCTCAAATGCAGGTGACAAGAATGTGCAAGGCTAGTGTTCTCGCTCTTCATACTGTACTGTACTTTTTTTTTTTTTTCATAGCTTTGTGGTTCAAAAACAAAAAAAAGGTCAAAACGGATTAACCGGATTTACATTGAACCCTATGGGAAAATTAGCCTCGGCTCGTGACCAATTAGGTCCCTGACTAGAGTCAGTTCACAAATTAAGTTCATGAACCGAAGTACCACCACCGAAGGAATATTTGCATTCATCAGCCAGGAAGCTGCACATGGGACGTACTTGGACATTCCAACATGACAATGATCCAAAACACAAGGCCAAGTCGACCTGTCATTGGCTACAGCAGAATAAAGTGAAGGTTCTGAAGTGGCCATCTCAGTCTCCTGACCTCAATATCATTGGTTCACTCTGGGGAGGTCTCAAACGTGCAGTTCTTGCAAGACAGCCTAAGAATTTCCAGGAACTGGAGGCTTTTTGCCAAGAGGAATGGGCAGCTTTACCATCTGAGAAGATAAAGAGCCTCATCCACAGATACCACAAAAGACTTCAAGCTGTCATTGATGTTAAAGGGGGCAATACATGGTATTAAGAACTGGGGTATGTAAACTTTTGATCAGGGTCATTTGGGTAGTTTCTGTTGTCATTATGATTTAAAAAGAGTAAACACAGTTGATTGACAATAAATGGCTTCAGCCAAACACTAACCATGAGTGAAAGAAAAGTTTTTGTGTTTATCATTCATATTCTCATATATTTATATATATATTTTTATTTATTTTTTATCCAAGGTTGGCTTTACTCTGCATTTGGCCACTCTAGGTTTAGTACACCAGTGCAATTACAATTTTTATTTTTAATGACATGCCGTATATGCTTTTACTGGTACAACTCAATGACAAACAACTGTACATAAAAATATTTTTTTATTGATTTTAACATTGGAAAAACAACATAGTACACATGGATAAATGGGCAAAACCATTTTTTTATATATTTTTTTTCATTTATAGGCCTTACATCACGGTGCAAAAAACAATTTTTCCGAATAATAAGGAGATTGCCGTTCGTTGGCACCAAAGTAAGTAAAAATGATTACCGCCATGGCACACACCTTCCAATAATCTCTTTGATATGTGGTTTTACATAAAATGTGACTGGGGGTCCCTGATTAGCTGGCTACCACATTGTTAGTGAATGTAGATGAAGTTTGCCCTAGAAACCATAGTGAAGGCGTGCGAATATTGTCAATTTTATTAAAATACAACACACAATCCAGCCAGTCAGTTTGTGATTACTGGGGAAAGATCATATGTAGATTTTAATTGGATATGTGGGATGCCTATACACTTCCTTGCAACTGTGGGCATTTGTTACATTGTGTACAGCCTGAACTCAGAAATCACGTGTCCTCCTTGTTTGATTGGCTTATTGCATTTTTCAGCAGTTTACTTCTCTTATTACAACACTGGAACTGATCATGTGGTTATAGCATGACTTACCCATCCACTTAGCCCTAGAACAGCTTGACAGTTTCTACTGACGGTTAAACAGGTACATGAACATAAATATAAATATAAACATCAGAGTAATGTTACAACCACACTGTGATGTGATGAAATTAAATTAGTCCACCATTCGAGAACCTTCTAAAAATTGTCTCTTGAAATGTATAAACATAGGGAAGTCCAAACCGACTAAAACGTGAATGAAGTGTAAAATGAATCTTCAACCATGCAAGGTGAGACCACCACCATGTATGAATAGGGTACTCTTACCAGATATGGCTGGTTTCATGCGTGTAGATCAGATTAAGCACAGGCACCCAGGACATCCAGCATCCACAGATTGGGGCGAGAATGGGAAACAGATCCTCCAGTCACTCCAAGGAACCGAAACCCCAAGTATGGGGAAAAGATATAGGGATCCGGATAGTACCACCGCAAACCTCAGCAAAAAATAAAATGCTACATAGTGTGATACTGTATAACCAGAAAAGGTTTATTAAAAAATATATTGCACTTACATGCTAGGGTAGGCGATCCTGCTCCCATCTACTGCGCCAGTTTTATTCGCTAACTTGGAATTCCATGTGCTTGTTAAACGATTTTAGCATGTAAGTGCAATATATATTTTTATTAAACCTTTTCTGGTTATTCAGTATCACACTATGTAGCATTTTATTTTTCGCTGAGGTTTGCGGTGGTACTATCCGGATCCCTATATCTTTTCCCCATACTTGGGGTTCGGTTCCTTGGAGTGACTGGAGGATCTGTTTCTCATTCTCGCCCCAATCTGTGGATGCTGGATGTCCTGGGTGCCTGTGCTTAATCTGATCTACACGCATGAAACCAGTCATATCTGGTAAGAGTACCCTATTCATACATGGTGGTGGTCTCACCTTGCATGGTTGAAGATTCATTTTACACTTCATTCACGTTTTAGTCGGTTTGGACTTCCCTATGTTTATACATTTCAAGAGACAATTTTTAGAAGGTTCTCGAATGGTGGACTCCTTTAATTTCATCACATCACAGTGTGGTTGTAACATTACTCCGATGTTTATATTTATGTTCATGTTTTAGTTCTTTATGCACTTATCACTTTAATTAGTGGTTTTATTACAACTTCTATGTATATATGCACTGCACGTTTTTTGATATTTGTTCTTATATTCTGTATCTGTTAATGCTGATTGTGCTGGCTGCTCACGTATTTATTGGATAGCGCTGTATTTTTTCCATTTTCGGTTAAACAGGTACATCTGCAATTAAATTTGCTAAAATTCTCAGAATATATATAATTGACCAAGAAGCGTTTAATTTTTTTAATTTTTTTTTTTTTTTTAAAGAAGGAAGTTATTATCTTCCCCAGCCCCCAGTGCTGCCTACGGCCTAAGTAAAAGCAAATAGGATCAGTGAAATACTCACCTGTGAATTGGAGCGGTCTTTCTCCAAGTTTGTTCTACTTATTCTTCACCATTTCCGGCTTGGCTGATGGGTGTTGTGTGAGCCAATAGCACTGAAAATTGCTCACCCAATCACAAGCATACAACACATTCTTCTCATTCATGCAGAAAAACCGTTGGTGGCTAGAAAAATACATTTTGTTTAATTTAGGAATTAAGCAAACTTAAAGAGTAAAACATTTTGGTGAAGAAAAGTAAAATTATCATAATGGGTATTATATATAGCGCTGACAATTTACACAGTGCTTTACAGATCGTACATTTGCACCAGTCCCTGCCCTCAGGCTCCATTCACACCTGAGCGTTTTGTAGCTCAAATATGCCTGAAGCATGAAGCTACAAAACGCTAGAGGGGAAACGCCTGATGTCGCGATACAAAACATGTGACAAAACGCTTCAAATGTGCACGAAAACTTGTCGCTCAGGTGTGAATGCAGCCTTAAGGAGCCCATTTAAACAGGAGCTAATTAACCTATCCACATGTCTTTGGAGTATGGGAGGAAGCCAAAGAACCCAGAGGAAACCCACACAAGCTCAAGGAGAACATGCAAATTAATGTATCTGCCAACATTCGAACCAAGGCCCCCATCCTACAAGGCAGGAGTGATAACCACTAAGCCACTGCAACTTGATTAAAAAAAAAAAAATAATAATAATTCTGCCTCTCTCAAAGTTCCATTTCCCGCTTCAGTCTATGGACAGTCATAGATTAAAACTTTTTTAGCATAGAATAAACTAAATTGGAAAGACTTTTACAGTGCCTTGAAGTATTCATACCACTTATAATTTTCAACATTTTGTCATGTTACAACTAAATATAAATATATTTTATTGGGATTTTATGTGACAGACCAACACAAAGTGGCACATAATTGTGAAGTGGAAAGAAAAAGATAAATCATTTTCAAAAATTTTTTACAAATATTTGAAAAGTGTGGCGTGAATAGGCATTTAGCCCCCCTGAGTCAATACTTTGTAGAACCACCTTTCCTTACAGCTGCAAGTCTTTTTGGGGATATCTCTACCAGCTTTGCACATCTAGAGAGGGACATATTTGCCCATTCTTCTTTGCAAAATAGCTCAAGCTCTGTCAGATTGGATAGAGAGTGTCTAGAAATAGCAATTTTCAAGTTTTGCCACAGATTCTCAATTGGATTTAGGTCTGGACTTTGACTGGGCCATTCTAACACATGAATATGCTTTGATCTAAACCATTCCATTGTAGCCCTGGCTGTATGTTTAGGGTCGTTGTCCTGCTGGAAGATGAACCTCCGCCCCAGTCTCATGTCTTTTGCAGACTCTATCTAACAGGTTTTCTTCTAAAGCCTCGTACACACGGGACGACGATCGTACGTACGATTGTCGCAAATGGTATGTTGCATAATGTAACTTGCATACTGACCGCACTACACGATCGTACAAACACAGAAAGAACGTTCAGGTGCATGTAATTAGCATCCGGCCGTTCCTGACTTAGGAGCATGCGTCTTTTGCACAATACAACTTGTTGTACCAACTGCTCTGTACACACGATACAACGATCATATGAGCACTTATTGGTATGACCAAGTTTTCTAGTCTGCTCATACAACTCCCTTGTACGACCGTCGTATGTTCGACTGTTCTAATCGCGCATACGGACGATCGATATCGTGTACAACGGTCGCTAGTACG
Source organism: Glandirana rugosa (assembly GCA_018402905.1). Classification (NCBI taxonomy): domain Eukaryota; kingdom Metazoa; phylum Chordata; class Amphibia; order Anura; family Ranidae; genus Glandirana; species Glandirana rugosa. The sequence continues at coordinate 453,208 of BLSH010213347.1, read as the reverse complement.
TCCTGTTGTATACGATCGTCGTCCCGTGTGTACGAGGTTTAAGATTGCCCTGTATTTCACTTCAAGTATCTTCCCATTAACTCTGACCAGCTTCCCTGTCCCTGCTGAAGAACGGTGGGGATGGTGTGTTCAGGGTGATGTGCAATGTTAGTTTCTCCTACGTTCACTGACAGACGCAGCTCTCCTTTGACATGTGGGTTATATGCAGATCCTACTAGGAGTTAACTAGGCAGAAGAAAGAAAGCAAGCTGGCCCTTCCCAGGGGGCCGTCCTCTCTCTCTCCCATATAACCCCCCTGCTCTGCTCAGCATATCAGTTTTAATATGCCTAGTGCAAGGAGTTGACCTGGCTCCCTTATGGGACCTGCGGTTCAGATTTTTTGCTTTTATTTTTTTCAAGCAATCTGATGAAGACTGCTATCAAGAAGCCGGCTGGGGCTCAGAGGATTTCTAACATCCTGCATTCTCCCCAGCACAGCCGACCGATGAGAGCTAGTCCTATGCTGAGGCGGGACCCGCCGCATCGTGCCCGTTCCGTGCGGGCGGCCAGTGGGTGACCCCCACTTACACCCCGTGACCGGTCTCGATGCCTGTCCAGGGGCTTGGCCGGCAGCATCCCTTTCCGGATGGAGAGGAAGGTCTGCAACCGGCTGGCTACCCGCTACGCCCATCCGAGTGGTGAGTGACCCCCCTCTTCCCCCCCTGGGGTGCGGAGGGGGGGGGCGCTGGGCGTACTGTTGCGTTTGTAGGCCAACCGGTGGAGGGTGGTCACTGGGCTGGTGTCCTCTGGGTGTCCTGCCCCCCTCCCTCTCCCCCCCATCTCCTCCGCTCCGCACCCGTGTCTGAAAACACTTCTGTGCGTTTTTTCTACTGCCATGCGGCGATCCGCCGCCATTTTGCCGTACCCGCGGCCATTTTGCTGAAGGTTTCCCTCTAGTGTTAGTGGCGGCCATTTTCCCATAGTCGCGCCTATACACAGGCTGTTTGGCCTCTTGTGGATGATATCGGCGGCCATTTTAGATGTCCCGGGAGCAATGTAAAATGTGCTGCTGCCGTTTTGCTTTCCTTTTCAGTGGGACAGCGTGGCTGAAGAGGAACGGCGCTTCTTCTGGCGGTCCTGGGTTTTGCACTCCTGCTGGGAGCAGCTCTGTGGGACAAACCGCAAGTATAGCTGGGCCTTCCCTGGGGTGCGGTAGCAGTGGGTGCAGTCCTCCTGGGGTCTCCCTGGCGTTCTTTGGGGCGGTGGTGGGACTGCATAGTGGGGGTGTCAGTTCATTTTTCTTTCACAAAGACTGACTGTCATTTTCGGTGGAGCGATGGCAGATGATCCTGCAGGACCTTCTGAAGAGGAGTCAGCGGCAGCGCAGCCTGCGCTAGGGGCATTGGTGTCCCTGGATCAGTTGCGGGCAGTGTTTGGGGAATTTCACCCCCGGGTGGGGACGAGTAATGCTCTGGGGGGCCCCTAAAAAACCCCCTGCCTCCCCCTTGTTCCTCTGGGGACGATTGGGAACCGGAAATGGCTTCGGGGGTCACAGGGACCCCCGTGGAGCTCTCAGGGTGAGCTGATACCCTCAGACAACGAAGAGGACCAGGGGGCCTCAGTTGCGCACAAAAAGGCGCTGGTATCCGCACTAATATCTGGGATCCGTGCGTCCTTGGGACTGAACCAGGCAGGGGAGTCGCAGACATCCAGATATGTTAGCGGGCTGCTAGACTGCCCAGGTCGCCTAAGACTTATCCCTATGATACCTTTTTTGACCACCTGGTCTATCAGGAGTGGCCTTTTGAGGATAGCTTTGTAAAGAAGTGGGCGACTCCCTCAGTGGATCCTCCGGTGGCTCGCCTGAACAAGGCGATGACCATTCCGTTAGAAGGGTCTCCCTCCTTTAAGGACCCGGCCGATAGGCGGACGGAGGCAGTGTCCAAGGCACTTTTCCTGTTAGCAGGTTCAGCCATGTGGCCGGCCTTGGCGTCTGCCACGGCGGCACAATATTTATCTGATGGCTTGGCAGGGCTGCGAGAGGATTTGGACTGCGGCAGGACGCTGAAAGCGTCACAAAAGGCAGACCATTTGTTTCAGGGTGTCCGGTACCTGTGTGATGCAGCTCTGGACCTGCTTCCAATGTTGTCTAAGATGTCTGTTTTTGCAGTCATTATCAGACGAGTTCTCTGGTTACGGTCGTGGTCGGGCGACCACGCGTTTAAGAAAGGTCTTGCGGACCTTCCCTTTCATGGTGGACAGCTATTGGGGCCACAGTTGGACGAAATCATCAAGGATTTCACTGGTGGGAAGAGTACTTTCCTTCCGGAGCCCAGGCGGCGAGAGCTTCGCCGCAAGCAAGGGCCTGTCTCTTCGGGTCAGAAGAGGTTTTTTCGTGCCCATGGAACTTCAGGTAAGGGCTCGAGGCCCGGCAAGCCTAACGCAGGGGCCGGGAAGCATCCTTGGCAACGCAAGAACGAATAGACAGAGGACAAGCCCTCCTCGGCATGATGAGTTGCCCCCACCCGACCATCGGGTGGGGGGGGACATCTTCTGGGGTTCGCAGACAGGTGGACTGCCTGCATTTCCAACCGCTGGGTGCAGGAAGTGGTGTCCTCCGGGTACAGGATAGAGTTCAGCACTCTACCCCCAGACAGGTTCTTCCCATCGAATTTGAGACTCCCTCAGGGGCGTCGAGAGGCACTCTTAAGGGCTGTTCAGGCACTCTCCGACCAGGGGGTGATAGTACCAGTACCTCAGTTGGAGAGGTTTCACGGTTTCTACTCAAACCTATTTGTGGTCTCCAAAAAAAAGGGGGGGGGGGGTCAGGCCAGTCCTAGACCTGAAGGCGCTGAACCTTTTGTGAGCGTGGAAGTTTTGGACGGAGTCCATCCAGTCGGTCGTGGCCGCCCTGCACCAAGGGGAGTTCATGACGTCTCTGGATATCAGGGACGCGTATCTCCACGTCCCCATTTGTCCCCAACACCAGCGCTCTCTGCGCTTTGCAGTGGGAGACTTTCACTACCAGTTTGTGGCTCTTCCATTCGGGCTGGCCTCGGCTCCCGGGTGTTCACCAAGCTACTGTTGTGGCAGAGGGGCATTGCGGTGGTAGCATACCTCGACGGCCTGCTCCTGAGAGCGGAGTCTGCTTCGGCCCTGGAAGAGAACGTGGCTATCGCCATAACCTCGTTACAGGACTTCGGTTGGCTGATCAATCTGCAGAAGTCGACATTGACACCGTCCTGTCGCCTGGAATATCTGGGCCTATCCCTGGACATGGCACTGGCAAAGGTGTTCCTACATCCAGGGGTGTTCAGCCAGATTTGCCACAAGTGGGGCTCGCCAGATGTGGACCTCATGGCGTCTCAGTTCAACCACAAAGTGAAAAACTTTGTGTGCAGGACGAGAGATCCGTTGGCGGTCCCCACGGATGCGCTGGTAGCGCCTTGGGGTCGGTACCGTCTTCTGTATGCCTATCCTCCCATCAAGCTTCTACCGCAGCTACTGCGCAGGGTGGAAGCGGAGGGGATTCTGATGATCCTGGTGGCTCCGGATTGGCCTCGGCGTCCTTGGTACGCCGACGTGGTGCAAATGGTGGCAGATGTTCCCTGGCGTCTTCCGCTGCGCAAAGATCTGTTGTCTCAGGGACCCTTCTTGCACCCTGCTTTACCCTCGCTGGCTTTGACGGCTTGGCTATTGAGTCCCAGGTGCTGAGGGATCGGGGTGTCGCTGAATCCGTGATCCCTACTATGCTGAAAGCGCACAAGTGTACTTCGCGCAAGATCTATCTTCGCACCTGGAAGGCCTATATTGCCTTGTGTGAGGCAGGGGGTTGGAACCCCCGCTCTTATGTTGTGTCCAGGGTCCTGACTTTTTTGCAACAGGGCCTGGATAAAAAATTGGCTTTGAGTACTCTCAAGGGTCAGATTTCGGCTCTGGCGATTCTCTTTCAGTGGCCCTTGGCGTCACATTCGTTGATTCGTACATTTGTACAAGGTGTGCGCCATGTGGCTCCTCAGATACGATCGCCTATGGCACCGTGGGATTTGAATCTGGTGCTATCTGTGCTGCAGAAGCCACCATATGAGAAGATCAGGGATATTCCCTTACAATTGTTGTCACAGAAGGTGGCTTTCTTGGTGGCCATTACATCTGCTAGGCGGGTGTCTGAGTTGGCAGCGTTGTCCTGCAAGTCTCCTTACTTGGTTCTGCACAAGGACAAGGTGGTCTTGTGCCCGTCCCCTTCGTTTTTGGCGAAGGTGGTTTTCTTCTTTTCACATTAATGAAGATATTGTTCTTCCTTTACTGTGTCCACACCCATCGCATCCCAAAGAATTTGAATTACATTCATTGGATGTCGTGAGGGCTTTGCGGGTGTACTTGGCGGCTACAGACTCTTTTCGGAAGTCTGAGGCTTTGTTTGTGCTGACCGACGGTCCGCGCAAAGGAATGGCGGCTTCGTCGGCTACTGTTTCCCGTTGGATCAGACAGACCGTGACCCATGCGTATTCTGTTCGGGGCAAAGTACCCCCTTTTTCCAGTCACGGCTCATTCCACCAGGGCCATTAGCACTTACTGGGCTTTCAGACACCAGGCTTCGGTGTCACAGGTGTGCAAGGCGGCCACTTGGGCCTCGGTACACACGTTTACTAAGTTTTTTATAAAGTTGATGTGTCAGCATCCTCGGATGCTGCTTTTGGCCGTAAAGTTTTACAGGCGGCAGTGTAGGCGCGACTGGTGCCTCCTGAGAGGTTCTGTTGGGTACAGTTGTTGTCGTTTACCCACCCCTCTTTTATGACACAGCTCCTTGGACATCCCCACATGTCAAAGGAGAGCTGCGTCTGTCAGTGAACGTAGGAGAAAAAGGGATTTTATTAAAACTTACCGTAAAATCCTTTTCTCTGAGTTCACTGACAGACGCAGCACCCACTCCTCTGTGTTGTGTTTGTACGGCTTGTTACAAACTGATATGCTGAGCAGAGCAGGGGGGTTATATGGGAGAGAGCGAGGACGGCCCCCTGGGCGGGGCCAGCTTGCTTTCTTTCTTCTGCCTAGTTAACTCCTAGTAGGAGCTGCATATAACCCACATGTCAAAGGAGAGCTGCGTCTGTCGGTGAACTCAGAGAAAAGGATTTTACGGTAAGTTTTAATAAAATCCCTTTTTTCCTCTGCACATATCATTTTGCTATTAGGCGAATTTTGGTCTTATCTGACCAGAGCACCTTCTTCCACATGTTTGCTACGTCCCCCACCTTGCTTCTAGCAAACTGCAAACGGGACTTCTTATGGCTTTCTTCTTGCCACCCTTCCATAAAGGCCAGATTTGTGGAGTGCATAACTAATAGTTGTCCTGAGGACAGATTCTCCCACCTGAGCGGTGGATCTCTGCACCTCCTCCAGAGTTACAATGGGGCCTGTAGTAGGGAGCAAGAGCCACATACGCCAATGCCTCCTCTGTAGTGCTGTTTCCTGTCCCCTGCAGAGTGATACCAGCTACAGCGGTCTCCAGAGCGGTGCCAGCAGCAGGAAAGAAGAGGTCTTCAGGTCAGTGTGAAGCAATACCCTGGGCATAATAATATAGGGCTGCTTTCACACTGATGTGCTGCAATTTACCCACACCGCAGGTGCAGTGAACTTTACCTGCAGCTTTTCTGCTTGTTTGCTGCTCTTAGCCATAGACTAATATTATATCCTGCTTTTTAACCACCCCCAACTTTACATGTGAACAAGCCCTAAGGGTGCCGCTGCTGAATGTAACTAAGGGCTCATTCACAAGTGCAGTAGGCACTGCTGCTCCTCTGAAAAGCGATTTGAGTGTGTGTTGACAGGTGATGAGGAGGCGATATGTTGCCTCCTCGCTACCTGATTTAAACCTAGGCTTGCCGTGCAATGCACATGATTATGACATGGTAGTATGTATGACAATTAGAGGTTCAAATCAGGTGTGAGGAGGTGACACTGGGCGACACTGTGCCCGGTGATCTTTGACTTCTCCCGTGTTGTTCAGGTAGATCTCCACGACTTTAATATTGCCTACCCCTGGTCTATCACATAAAATCCCAATAAAATAAATTTACGTTTTTGGTTGTAACATGACAAAATGTGGAAAATTTCAAGGAGAATGAATAATTTTTCAAGGCACAGTATAACTTGGCAAAGCCTATTTACAAACACATTTTGCTGGTTTATAGTTGATAAAATACAGAAACAAATTTATGTTACCCAGTAAGGATTATAAGTAAGCAAACTGTCAAGGATGTTGTATCTCATGGAAAGCAGAAGTAATACTGTATATTGGTTTTAATTTCCATTACCAATAAGATTGTTTGCATGTTTATCCTCTAAAATAGCAGCATCTTACACCTGCTTCATTACCAGGCCGTTTTTCATGTTTCAGTGCTGTGATCGTTTGACGATTACAAAAGAATTTTGTCTTTTGTTAATTTTAGCAACCATTTTGGGTTTTTTCTTTTTTTTTTTTTTTTTTTAATGTTCTATCTATCTACAGAACAAAAGGATCAGGCGCCAAATGGAACAAAACAGGACCAGGGAATGTCTTCATAAGAGAGTCTGTAGCTGCTAGAGAACCCTTGGAGGGGGTAACAAGAATAAAACGCATCCAGTAATATTGAAATTTACATATAGTCCTGAAAATTTGCAGTGCCTCGATTGGGGTGAAAAAAATGTTCATAGGAGTCCCATTGGGGTAAAGTCCACAAATTTATTGATCAAAACTTTAGAATCACAATAAAATAGACCACAATAAAACAGACCACCACTGGTCTCTGTTGGGAATGCGATATTGTAAAACTGTGACCTGATAGAGCGCATGTGCACAAAGCACATGGTCATGGTAACACCCTGATACACTAGCGTGCGTTCAACCCATAGCGGCCTCTCCTTGGCTCTGCCCAATGGTGTGGCCCCGTGACGTCATGTCTGGCCTTTGCAGCTCGGATGCTGTGTCCCCACACAGGGGTTTTACCTAGGATTTTCTGGCACAGGTCTCAGCGGTCCCGCTTGCAGCGGTGATTTCAGCAGCCGAAGGTTTTAGTATATCATCTTCATCAGTAGGCAAGTAGCCTTTAAACTGTTACCTTTGTTGAGTACATGATTGATTATAACACTACCACCCAGTCATGATTGATTTACAATGTGACATTCCCAACACAGACCAGTTGTGGTCTGTTTTATTGATCGACACATTAGAATCACATTAAAATAGATCACAATAAATTTGTGTACTTTACCTTAATGGGACTCCTATGAACTTTTTTTTTTTTTTTTTCACGCCAATTGAGGCACTGCATATTTTCAGGACTATATGTAGCAACAGTGCGAGGCACAGCACAAAGTTCAAAGCGCTTATACAGAGATTACTGGATGTGTTTTATTCTTGTTACCCTCTGCAAGGGGTGGAAATAGAGATCCAAATTGAATAAATATTTGGTGTGACCACCCTTTGTTTTCAAAACCGCATCAATTCTTCTAGGTACACTTACACAAAGGTTTTGAAGGAACTCGGCAGGTAGGTTCTACTAACATCTTGGGGAAACTAACCACATATCTTCTGCGCATGTAGGCTGCCCCAGATCCTTCTATCTCTTCATGTAATCCCAGACAGACTTGATGAGGTGGATATCAGGGCTCTGTGGCGGCCAAACCATCACTTCTAGGACTCCTTTGTTTTTCTTTACGCTAAACATAGTTCTTAATGATATTGGCTGTATGTTTGTGGCCGTTGTCCTGCTGCAGAATCAATTTGGGGCAAATGACACGCTTCCCTGATGGTATGACATGATGGATAAGTATCTGCCTTTATTTCTCAGCATGGAGGACACATTGATCCTGACCAAATCTCCAACTTCATTTGCAGAAATGCAGTCCCAAACGTGCAAAGAACCTCCACCATGCTTAACGGTTGCCGACAGACCCTCATTATTGTACCGCTCTCCAGCCCTTCGCAAATAAACGGTTACAGCCACATATATAAAATTTTGACTCATCAGTCCAGAGCACCTGCTGCCATTTTTCTGAACCCCAGTTCCTATGTTTTTCTGCATAGTTGAGTCGCTTAGCCTCGTTTTTACTTCAGAGATATGGCTTTTTAGCTGCAGTTCTTCCATAAGTACCACTTCTGACCAGACTTCTAGACAAGAGAAGGGTGTACCTGTGTCTACGGTCCTCAACATTGTCCGATCACTGGTATCCTCAATTCTAAAAAATCCAGGCTGATGCATATCTATCATGCCATACCATCAGCCTAAAACCTTTGCACAGTAGTGTGTGTGTTGTGGGGGTGGGGGGGGGGGGTGTTTGACCAAATACAATGCAGTGCAGAGGCAAGATAGGCTTTTCTGAAGAGATGAGTTTTCAGGGATTGCTGATGGCAGACCGAGTAGGAGATGGCTGTTCAGGTTGCGACAGGGAATTCCAGAGGAACCCCACAACATTGGCGGTCAGTGGTCCTTTAAACCCTTCACCTTGAATTACAGCCATTCATTACGTTTTTCCTCCATTGTGAGAGAAAGGGACAAGCTACCCAATATAATCAGTATGGGCCCTTTCACACGGGCGTTTTGTAAATAAAAACTGATCAAAAACTGATATGGATGTAAATTTTTACATCCGTTTTTTACACAAAAAAGTGACTTCACTGTATATAGCTGGTTGTTAAGGAGGGGGCCAGGAAGCCGGCCGCCGTGTACTTAACAACCGATGCACCATCAGCTGTCAGCGGGGGTTACCTGCTGACAGCTGAATGTAAAAAAAAAAGCAAAAAAAAAACGCTGACAGCGTTGGAC
>BLSH010213347.1:432857-444415 GCA_018402905.1 Glandirana rugosa | reverse complement strand
AAAAAAAAAACGCTGTGGTGGCCCCCCCCCCCCCCCCAAAAAAAAACCCAAAACAGACCTTTTATCTGAGCATGCAGCCCGGCAGGTCAGGAAAGGGAGGGGAAGAGCGAACACACCCTCCCCCTCCTGAACCATATCAGGCCGCATGCCTTCAACATGGAGTGGGTGGGTGCTTTCAGCAAGGGGGGCTCTGTGCCCCCCACCCCAAAGTACCTTGCCTCCATGTTGATGGGGACAAGGGCCTCTTCCTGACAACCCTGTGCTGTGGTTGTCGGTGGGGGGGGGCTTATTGTAATCTGGAAGCCCCCCCTACCCATTCACACCCATTCAAAAAAATGTTAATAAAAACCAAAGCCGGTTTTTGACAATTCCTTTTAAAAAAAATAGCTCTGAGCCGTCGTCTTCTTCTTGTGCCGTCTTTTTCTCCCGGTTCTGTCTTCTTCTCCTGGTGCCTGAAAGGGTCTTCTTGTTCTCCTGGTGCTGTCTTCTTCCTCACCTCCGGTTACCCACTAAAAACAAAAAAGGCCGCTCTTCTTTGGCTGTCTTCCTCCGTTGTGTTGCTGCCCAATGTCTGGCATCCCTTATATAGCCATGGGGTGTGGCCATCCAATGACGTCACTTGGAGAGCCCACCCCTTGTGTCGTCAAGAAGAGTTGTCTTTTTTGTTTTTAGCGTGAAACCGGCTGCGAGGAAGAAGACAGCTGTTTTTTAATAAAGGACCCGATACCCATTCTCATAGGGGGGCCTCAGTGATCTCCGATGCTCTGCAGAGAGCAGTTGGAATGCCCCCCCTTCTTCGGGTCTGGTGTGGATTCTAAAGGGAACCCTACGCCATTATTAGAAAAAAATAATGAGGGACCCCCCAAAATTCATACCAGACCCTTATCCAAGCAGCCTGGCAGGCCAGGAAAGTGGGGGGGGGGGACAAGCAAGGGGTGGGGTCACCCAGTCAATGGGTGGCCCCGACCCTTTGTTTAGCAGCAGGAGGCACATGCAGACTTTTTTTTTTTTTTTTCGGTCTGTAGCCAGCGTTCATCGTGATCGACAATGGATCTACACTAGGGGACATTGTTTTCTTTAAGAAGGGACTGTGCATATTTATTTAATTTTTGACACTTGTTTTGGTGAATGAGTAGAGGTTCCCCCTACTTATTCACATGGGGAGGCAGGGATCTGGGGATCCCCTTTTTAAATGGGGCTTCAAGATTCCGATAAGGGCACCCCCACAACCACCGGGCAAGGATTGTGGGGAAGAGGCCCTTGTCCTCACAAACAAAGCACCCCTGCCCGCTCGCTCTCTGTGTCCGTTTCCCCCCCCCCCCTTTTCTGGCCTTCCAGGCTCCATGCTCGGATAAGGGTCTGGTATAGAGTTTAAGGGGGACCCCCACGTCCTTCTTCCTTTTTTTTTTTTTTTTTTCATTGGGTTTCCCTTAAAATCTATACCAGACCCGAAAGGGCCATGCTTTTTTTTTCTTCTCAATTTGTATTGCCTGCAATTGTTATGTTTACATTCAGCTGTCAGTTGGAAACCCCGCTGACAGCTGATGAGTCATCCATTGTAAAGGATGTGGCGGCCCGGCTTGCAGGCCTGCTCCTTAACAACCAGCTATACAAAGGTTGTTAAGGACGCCGGCGGGCAGCTGGATAAGAAAAAAAAAAAAATCTGCATCCCGAAGTGGACTGCACTTGGAGAGGTGAGGGGATGTCCTAAATAACAACTTGTACCAAAGGCTGTCTTTTTAAGGATTTCCATTTTGGGACCACAAGATAGGAGCAACCAGAACAAAGATGGTGGCTGACAAACGCCAGTGTAATCTTCTCTCTGCAACAAAGGGTTAATGGGTTTGGAGCCATTTGTAGATTTACAACGCAGCAATTCTTTCTTTCTAGGAAAAAGCTGCATTGTTGGTTTTCATGATCAAGTACAATCTTAGTAGCTGTGCGTTTATCAACGGACATTGTATTTTTTTCTTCTCACATGCTTTGTCCTCTCAGCCAACGGTCACAGTTTACTAGAGGTCATTGCACTCCTCTAGTCTGCACAATGATGTCATGCTTCTTGGCATTTTCTAGACATCTTGGAGAACCATTAAGTTAACAACACAATTAACCCCTTCCTGTCCACCCTATTATAAATTAACTCTTCCCAGCAAGTTCCCAGTCCTGAAAAGGTGCTAACATCTTATTTGCTGCTTAGCACTACAGTAGGGAGATCAGCCAATGGGTGATCACTGTGTTAAAGTAACTCTGCCTCTGAAAAGGTATCAGAAAATGAAGAATTTGCCAAATGTACTCCCCTAACATGATGATGATAAAACTGCAGGTAAAGCACATAGGTTGGCTACACTAATCATTGCAAAAATAAGCTTTATGAATATTCGAGCATAGCGCACCCCTAAACTCTGCACTCTGTGCATAGCAAACTACCAAATCCTGCACCCTACGTAGCGTACTCCAGAACTCTGCGCCCTGTACTTAGCGTGTTCCTGAAATCTGCGCCCTGTATGTAGCGTGTTCCTGAACTCTATGCCCCCTACAGACTATTTGACACCCCCCCCCCCAAGAAAGTATTAAAGCTACATTTCACTAAAAATACAATAAAACTATTTAGCAGACACAAATAAAACATAACTCACAGAATTCCTGCTAAATGTAAAAAAGAAAACTGAGGTAATAAATAAAAATTAAGATGAGATGAAAAAATATACAGGCTCCAGGATCAGAGGGACAGAGGGAGAGAAAAAAAGTTAAGCTCCATGCGAACTTGGCTTAAAAAACTACAGATTACTTGGCAGAAAAAAACATTCATATATAACTTTTTTGTACAAATTTTAGACGAGTTTAGGAGAACCATAAGGTTTTTTTTTTCTGTGTCTTAAACGTTGAGCTTGAAATATGCCTGTAATCGTCCTAATGTGTATGGACACATAGGATAATGTTGAGCTGCTTCTACAGGCAAAACACTAAACTCCTGTAGAAGCAGCTATTTTTTTAAGCCAGTGCGCACAGAGCCTAAGTTAGAGATAACAAACTCCAGTGCTGAGAAGAGGGGGACCACACAGGGAGGGGAATTAGTGAGGAACGACTGTCTTTCTTAGCAGATAAAAGCTTGTAGCAAGGGAGTGGGAAGGAGAGCAACGTTCATCTGCTGGAGGAAAAGAGACACAATTGTCATCTGTCACAAATCCCCCCCCTGTGTGGGCCCCCTGTGTGCTCCGGGCCCCCCAGACCAGGGCTGGTTGTACCCCCCCTATCAGCGGCCCTGCGTAGCCTGCTCCTGAACTCTGCGCCATGTACGTAGCCTGCTCCTGAACTCTGCGCCATGTACGTAGCCTGCTCTTTAACTCTGCGCCATGTACGTAGCCTGCTCCTGAGCTCTACGCCCTGTACGTAGTGTGCTCCTGAACTCTGCACCCTGTATGTAGCGTGCTCCTGAACTCTGCGCCCTGTACATAGAGTGCTCCTGAACTCTGCGCCTTGTACGTAGCGTGCTCCTGAACTCTGCGCCCTGTACGTAGCGTGCTCCTGAACTCTGCGCCCTGTACGTAGCGTGCTCCTGAACTCTGCGCCCTGTACGTAGCGTGCTCCTGAACTCTGCGCCCTGTACATAGCGTGCTCCTGAACTCTGTGCCCTGTACATAGCGTGCTCCTGAACTCTGCGCCCTGTACGTAGCGTGCTCCTGAACTCTGCGCCCTGTACGTAGCGTGCTCCTGAACTCTGCGTCCTGTACGTAGCTTGCTCCTGAACTCTGCGCCCTTCATCTTCACTGAGGTGTTTATGTAATGCCTCTTGTGCATGGTACTGATATTTGAACATTTAGCATTTCTGGACATATTTTCTAGCGTTTATTTTAGGCATTTTTACGTGTATTTACGCATAGACCGCATACCAGAACGTTGTTGTGTAAACTATTCATATTAGCATTTTGATGCTTTTCCTTTGTGTTTTGCTTATCCCTGCTGTTGGGAGAATTTAGCTATCTGCTGCTGTTTCCAGTGTTGTGGGTTTTTTTTTTATATGGAACCCATTGAGGATATGATGATTGCAGCTATTCTGCTATCCATGTTGAAGAAAATCATAGACACTCTCATTGTTACTAGGCAAAAAACCTGTTCAATGTGCGACTGAACATCTCATTATTTTTTTCTTGGTGTGACAATGGTGGCCAAGATAGTCTGGGAAACGTGTTATGCAATGTGGGGATGTCATGCCACAACCTAGAGAGGAGCTTTGGTCCGCTGAAGAATTTTAGTTGAAAACTCAACTCAATTTCCGAACTTTATAGGTGCCCTGGCTGACCAGCACCTTCGTGTGAAAATGACTGCCAACTCAGGATCAAAATATTACAGTGTTAAAAAAAATATTTTTTAATCGCACATGTGGGTCTAATGGATGCCAAATTTTTATTTTAATTGACATGGAGTCCTATGGGAGAGCTGGCGATTCCAAAATATTCAGGGAATGTGCAATGTGACAAAGATTGCATGAAGGACGATTGCGGGCCAAGCCTGCCATTTGTTATTGTTGCTGATGAGGCCTTTGGACTATCAGAAAATTTAATGCGTCCTTACTGTGGACATGAATTAAGCCATGCGCAAAAAATATACAATTATCGCCTGAGCCGTGCCTGCTGTTTGGTGGTTTGTGCTTTTGGAGTTTACTCTTCAAAGTGGTGTGTTCTCATGTGTGCCATGCAGCTGGATGTGGAGAGTGCCATCAGGGTAGTATTCATTCACTTTCTGTGTACTCCACAATTTTGTGATTGAAAAAGAAAGTGAATATCCTCAAACACAGCCCCTCTTTCCGCTTAGAAAGTGTGCCATTTGTGAGCTTTCAGCTCCAACACATATATTACACATAAGAAACGCCTTTGCAAATTTCCTTATTGGCACTTGAGCACATCTAGACTGTGTGCGTATTTTCACATATTGTCAAAAGTATTGGAACGCCTGCCTTAACATGCACATGAACTAATGGGGAAAGCAAGCACACCGCCTCCAAGTGCAGTATTAAAGACCATTTAATGATGGTAAAGATAAAAATCTACTACTCACAAAGGGATAAAATGTAAACGTATTGTAAGATAAGAGATCCTGTAGTGTAATCTGGGGGAAGTCACTCTGTGTCCTTTGGTGGTTTCCGGCACTCACAGCCTGATCTGGGCAGCGGAGGACGCTGAAGACTCAGGAGCGACGGCACATCCGGGTACAGAGCAAGAGAGACGGCTTTGTGTTCAAATACATTGTTTGGGTCCAGCATACTATATTCCCAGGGTTCCTTCCCCGAATATGAGTGCTGAGTGTTTTTCCTGTTCGTTTACATAAACTTTAATGCCATCCCAGTCTTAGTCCGTAGGGTTCAATATTGAGTTGACCCACCTTTTGCTGCTATAACAGCTTCAACTCTTCCGGGGAAGGCTGTCCACAAGGTTTAGGAGTGTGTCTATGGGAATGTTTGACCATTCTTCCAGAAGCTCATTTGTGAAGTCAGGCACTGATAAGGACGAGAAGGCAAGGCCTGGCTCCAGTCTCCACACCAATTCATCCCAAAGGTGTTCTCTCTGGTTGAAGTCAGTACTCTGTGAAGGCCAGTCAATTTCCTCCACCCCAAACTCACTCATCCGTGCCTTTATGGATCTTGCTTTGTGCACTGGTGTGCAGTCATGTTAGAACAGGAAGTTTCCACAAAGTTGGGAGCATAAAATTGTCCAAAATGTCTTGGTACGATTACACCTTAAGAGTTCCTTCACTTGAATGAAGGAGCCAAGCCCAACCCCTGAAAAACAACCCCACGCCATGACCCCCCACACCCCCCCACACACCAACATTTTTTTTAAAAAGGGTTTTCATGTAGACTTGTTCTTAGATATCATCTCCAAAGTGTTTGTTTGTTGCAGTAACAGGCTAAACATTCCAGTTTTGTAACCCATGGCCACGTGACCCAAACATAGGTGTTGTATCATGTAAATAACAACTGTGTGGCATGAACAGACGCCTTCTAGATCAAGAGGTTTCATATGGTGTGGGAACTGATGGTTAATGCTCTAAACATTTGAAACCACATACAGAGGAATTCTAAATGGCATTTTCTAGCAGTAGTTCCCTAAAGGGCGCCAAACTCAGGAAATCTTTAGCACCTGTGCTAGTTACATTACTGACAATTCAGGTTGTTCTTAATAACGCTTTGTATATATTGCTATGGCTGCGAGGAATTCTGATATAATGGTTTCTAACACGCTTGTTGAATACCCCTGACAGTGTTTCACATTCTAGCAAAGAATGGTGTTATGAAATTTAACAAATGTAATAGACAGAAATGGAAGGCAGAAGTGTACAAATTTTTATTCATTATAAAGTTAGCTTCCACACAATATACGGCAAAATATAAAAAAGTGAACAGTAAAAAAGCAATGTAAGATGACCGTATAGCATACAATTGGCACATTTGGATTAAAACTGGACCACAGAACAATGAAAGAAGGGGCCTGGTCAGAACACACAATGCATCATGGTTTGTTGTGTATGGAGATGCTTAGCTGCAGGCTGGTCAGGATGTCCATGCTGACCCATGTCCAAAGACAAAATATCTTACAATGGACATGTGAGACTGAGAACTAGACAACAGGTCAATGGAAAATGGTGGCCTGGTCTGATGAATTCAAGAATGATAGGAAGACCTCCACCTATGCCGCATCCAAATTTTCAAATGCATGTACAATTTGCAAGAACTAGTCCTGATAATGGACTTTACTGGCACCCACATGAGATCAAATTTATAAAAAATATATCAAGTGGGACCTAAGTCCCACTTGCAAAGGCATTGGTTTTAATGACTTTTTAACGCATTGTGCGTTACTTTTTTAACCACTTGCCGACCTCCCACCGCAGCGTGATGGCGGCAAGGTGGCTCGTTATTGCGAACTGCCGTCACAGGACGGCGGCCGCGATAACTAGCATTGTGAGCGCGCGCCGCCGAAGGCGCGCTCACTGTGTTCGGGGGGAGCCAGGGAGCGAGTAGGGCGGACTCTATCGCTGCCGGCTACCCGTGATGGCCCCCCGCACTGAAAGAATGGAGGTATGTAAACACGGATCTCCGTTCTGTTGAAGGGGGAAGGGCGATAATCACAGGCTTCCTGTATATGGAAGCCGTGATCATCCCCTCCCCCTGCTAGGGCAGCCCACATACAGTTAGAACCTGCTCAGGGAACACAGTTAACCCTTAAAGCGCCCCCTGCAGGTTAACCCCTTCACTGCCAATGACATTTACACAGTAATCAGTGCATTTTTATAGCACTGATCGCTGTATAAATGCCAATGGTCCCAAAAAAGTGTCAAAATGGTCCGACATGTCCGCCCCAATATCGCAGTACCGCTAAAAATCGCAGATCGCCGCCATTACTAGTAAAAAATGTAAAAAAATAAAAACCCCAGAAATGAATTCTCATCATCCGTAAACGCCGCAACTTTTGCGCAAACCAATCAATAAAAGTCAATTGCGATTTTTTTTTTTTTTTTTTTTTACCAAAAATATGACGAAGAATATAAATCGGCCAAAACCGATGGGAAAAAAATGTTTTTTTATATTTTTTTTTTTTTGGATTTGTATTTTAGCAAAAAGTAAGAAATTTGGGTTTTTTTACAAAATGGTCGCTCTTCTTTTGTTTATAGCGGCGATCAGAAACGACACAGAGGGGATCAAACACCACCAAAAGAAAGCTCTATTTGTGGGAAAAAAGGACGCAAATTTTCGTTTGGGTACAACGTCGCACGACCGCACAATTGTCAGTTAAAGCGACGCAAAAAGAGCTCTGGTCCTAAGGTGGGAAATCCTTCCGGGGCTGAAGTGGTTAAAATGTTGTAAATAAAGATTGATTTTTTTTTAAAAAAAATTGGATTCTGTCTCATGTGGGTGCCAGTAAAGTCACTTATCAGCAGGACTGGTTCTTGCAAATTGTGTATGAATTTAAGTTTACTGAAAACAGGAAGTTTTTGGTGTTAACGTGGCCTCCAAATCCTCCAGATCTCAATACAATTGAGCAATTCAATCCATTGAGGCCTCATCCTCACAACTTACAGGACTTGAAGGATCTGGTACTGGCGGCTTGGTGCCAGATAGCATATATCTTATAATTGTTCATCTGTTCTATCCTACCTATAGCGTCTCACGGTGACTTCCAACAGATGGCTAAAGCTTTCACTAAAAAAAAAAAAAAGAAACATAAAAATAAAACCAACTAAAATATATAAAAATGACATAAGTGGCTAGTCTTTTTTTACCATTACCATTGGCAAATCAGACACTGACAAAACATATCTTTTGCATTAAGCATCCTACCTGTTCCACCATTTTTATTTAGCATAAAGTTCCACTTTAAGAATCTGATGTAAACTATGAACCCCCTCCCCAGAAATATTCACTTAGACACAACTTTGCATGCAATAAATAAATGTACTTTTGTTTTATTTAAATTTGATTGCCTCATACCTATGGCATATACAATGTGATGCCTAGTGGTCGGCGCTATAAGCAATGGCACTGTGCGTTTTCTTTAATTTCTTGCAATGGGAACCATTGACTGGGGTGGGGGTGGGGTTGTATAGTGAAATGTAAATTTATTTATTTATTTTTTATCTGACCCCTGAAACACATACTTAAAGTGTAGTTGAGTCTGTTAAATATACAATGAAAAAATTGTTACATCTATTTAAATGCAAAAAAATCTGTTGATCCTGCCTGAAATCCCTACCCTGTTCACCACCGTGGACTACAGGACACTGTACTATATTATATAGGTGAGGAGGTGTTCTATAGTCCTAGTGCATTTCCTCTGCTAGGGTGACAATACTGTTCCTGAACAATGTCATATTAGAGCAAGAAGTTGGTTACAAGCAGGATCATCAAGTAAAAATCCGCTAAAAAAGAAAAAAATTCAGTCTTCACATCTAAGGACTAGTAGGCTGTAATAGATTACGTTTTTGTTCTTGAGTTCAGAAACATTGACATAACTGGAGTTCTCACACAGATAATTTCCAAATTGAGCAATCTGAACTGACCGGTGTCATTATCAGGGGCAACAATGTTTGTATTGCTTATTCTTCCTAATGTCAAATGTCAGCTATAGATTTAAAATGTTCTGTTACTATTTATGTATAAAAAAAGAAAAAATGTGTTTACAAAGTTGCATCTGCTTTAGAAAGTGACCATCTGGTGTAATTTATTTGAACAGATCCAGAAAGAACTGGATAAAGCTTTAAATGAAATGGCTCATCTCGTGTTAAACATGAAGGATGGCGTGAGCTTCGTCACCTCGCTTCCTCGCAGTGGACTGAAGCAGGAGCAAGTCATGGAAAAGCTGAAGGAATATTCTTCTCTAAGTATGACATTTTAATTATTGATATCCTGTTTTATTTAATAAGGTGTATGTATCCCCATATGATCCATCCATAATGGATCAGTGAAATCAAAATAAAATTTTAAGGTCCACGGCAATCATTCTTTTAACCACTTGAAGAGCAGGCATTTTCTGGCACTTTTTGTACACACGTGAAAATCATTCATTTATTTTTTTGCTTGAAAATTACTTAGAACCCCCAAAAATTATTTCTTTTTTTAAAAGTAGAGGCCCTTGAGAATAAATTGGTGTCATTGGTGAATAAATTTATGTAACATGGTATTTGCGCAGCGGCATTTCAAATACAATTTTTGGGAAAAATTACACTTTTTTAAATTTGAATGCAAAAAAAACACAATACATAACCCACTTTTTTTTTTTTTGTAAAATATAAAAGAAGATGACCGCCGAGGAAATAGATACCTTAAAGATGTCAGGCTTTAAAATTGCACACGCCCATGCAACGACGTCAAACGATGTAAATTTTACTAGAATTCCTTCCATGATCTGGCGTTTGTGGCGATGCCTCATGTGTGGGATGATTGCTGATGTGACTGTTTGCTGTCATTTTTTTTTTTTTCACTTACTTTTATTCCTGTCACACGGAATGTAACATCCTTATGACAGGTACTCTTTATGGAGGGATCTTGGGTCAATAAGACTCCAATTCCCTCCTTTGTACTTGAAAGCATTCAAAAGGCAAAGATCTGCGTCTTTTAAATATTATTGATTTTCAAAAAATGGTGCCGTTGACAGCCGGGTAAACCGGAAGTGATGCCACGTTATCGCTTCCGGGTTACCATAGCGGAGACCCGATCAAAGCTGATTCCGGCATTGTATGGGTCTCCGACTAGCCGGCAGACATGTCTGCTAGTAGCTCGGGTCTCCCGATGGCACGAGAGAGCCCAAGAGAGCAATGGAAGGTGGCTGGAGGGGTCAAGCATCACCCTGGTACAACCACTTGATGAAGTCAAATGACGTACCAGGTACGTGATTTGGCGGCAAGTGGGTAAAGAGAGCAAGGAAGGTTTAAAAGCTCTATCTGATTGTATTACACTGTCCCCACTGGGTAGTTTTTCCTTTCACTTCCTGTCCTTCTAACCGACAACAATAATTCACACTATTTTATTAGAGTAGAGAAAGGTCAGAGCGTTCATCATTATTTTATTGCTGTGTCCCTATGGAGGGATAGTCTACATCAAGAAGGTGACAGGTGGGAGAAGTGCTGTTTTGCCCAATAAGAAGATGATTAGGATCTCTAAAGTAAGCCAGATCCCTCGGCACATAAAAAAAAATCATCCTTTTGTTCTCCCCAGGCATCCATGTCCAAGGCCAAACCAGGCAATTCCTTTCGCCGCAAGTCTTGGTCATCCAGACCCTCCATACCTGATCCCAAATCCCCTTCACAGTGAAGAGGCACCTCCATTGTTAATAGTATGCTGACCTTCGCAGACATTTGTTGTTAACAGATTTAGGACTCCTGAGTGCAGGATTTATTCTTTCAGTTACAAACTGGAATTTCTGAGCCTTTCTGCACCTCATTTTTGGCCATGCAAAGTGCCTTTATCAACTCTGTGCAGAGTGGATTTTCTCAAAGCTGTGTCCCAACTTCAGCCTTAGGGTGTTAGAGTGCAGGTCCCAAAGGAAGAGATGTGTTGGGGGTTCTACACAAACCTATTTATGGTTCCAAAGCCAAATAGGGAGGTCAGACCCATTCTGGACCTAAAGTCATTAAATCCCTTTCTAAAAATCAAAGTTTGTCATGGAATCCACATGATTGGTCATAGCGGCCTTTCGTCTGGAAGAGTTCACATCATTGATTGACATCAGGGATACATACTTGCACATCCTCACTAGCGTTGCCTGCACTTTATTGGTGGGCGACAACTATTTTCAATTTGTGGCTCTATCCTTTCGAATTGCCATGGCTCCTTGAGTCTTCATGATGGTCTTGACACTAGTTATGGCTCTGTTACGTTCCAATGGGATTCACATCCTAGGATACCTAAATAACCTGCTTTCGAGGGAAATGTCTGTTTTTGCCCTGAGCCTTTAACAGATAATACAGATGTTGAAGACGTTTGATTGGATTCTCAACCCACAAAACTTGGTTCTGGAACTGTCTCAATGTCAGAAATACCTGGGATTGGTGCTGGATAAGGCCAA
>BLSH010213347.1:420357-430357 GCA_018402905.1 Glandirana rugosa | reverse complement strand
TCGAAGGCCGTATATACAAATGCTTGTGGAAACGATGCCTTTAACCCCACTTATGCTGACCATACACCTTTCGAAAATCTGTCATTTTACCATTTATTCGTTTTTTCATCCAGTTAATGGGCATAAATAGAAAATCGGTTTTAACAGAGCCTAACAATCTAAGGAACGGATTGGAAAATTCTGCTGAACGAACGATAAATTGAAAGGTTAATGTGTTTCTCACCCAAATTGTTTGCTCTAGGGATATGTGACCAAACGAATGAAAAACTGATTCATTTATGTCCAGTGAATGATTTATTGATCGATATTCAGTCATTTCATGATGACACTATTGTTTGCTCCCTGAGTGTTCGTCAGGGTGGATAAAAATCAACTTTTTTTTTTAAATCTAATTTTTATATTTGAATTGGATTTTTGATTTTTTATCAAATTTGTTTTAATAAAATGCTTTTTTTTTTTTTTTTTAGTAAAAATCTATGTAAAGATAGTTTTCTATTTAGGACACATTAATAATTTAGTTTATTCAGCATGAAATTGAGCTTGGTTATGTAGCATGAGGCTGCAATATTTACAATTCTGGTAAGCTTATTCAATGAATCCAAGCTCTGCAAGCTGAGATAACATGCACTGCATTGATGCATTCACACAACTTCACAGCAACCATGAGATAAAACAAAGTTCAAGAACATTCCTTTATCTTATTGTTTTGCAAATCTATGTACACTACAATCTGTACAATTAGTTCTGATATCGCTGTTTTACTAACCTGACAGCTTATTATTCTAAATGGGAAACCTTCATTTTGTTTGCAAATATTAAAGATTCTAACGACCAGCAAGAAGTAGTCCTTACATTTAAAGAGCACCTGTCATTTCAGATCCATCATGGCAGTGCCTGTTAGGGAGCATCCACTCACCTGCTGCCGCCATGTCCCTCGCCTTATTGTGTCACTGCCACATCACCAGCCGCCCCATTAAAGTGAATGGGACTGTCGGTGAGTCACCAGCAGGTCAGAGGAAGAGCCGCTGCAGGACAGAGATGACAGTTGCTCTTTAAAAATTATGATTAAATTCAAACCTTTTTACTAGTGATTTAAATCATGCACCTGTACGCCAGCTTTGGGTCAGCTGTGCTAAGGCGCAGCGGGGCAGTGTGAAGCCGCTCTTAGTCATGTGGCCAAGTGATAGAACAATACACTTCTGCTTGTAGTCACATTGCAACTTTGTGACATCTGTTCTATGTTATGTGATTACTTTGCTTACTGTTTTGTTTCACACATCAACGTTTTATGGATGCTGATGTATTGTTTTACTCCTTAGGTGTATGGAGAATTTGCTTGGAGCAATCCCTTGCATCCTGATATCTTTCCTGGCGTGCGTAAAATGGAAGCAGAAGTAGTGAGAATGGCGTGCACGCTCTTCAATGGAGGCCCTTCGTCATGTGGCACAGTAAAGTCTAATTTATCTACTATCATTTTTATTCTGAGACTTCAAAAATAAAAATCACACTATTTTCTGTCCATCTATTCAGCTAGTGTAGGGTCTGTGTCCTTTAGTAACCCTGATGACTCATATTACCTGCAACATAATGTAAAGAATTTTTGAAACCACAAAAATGTGGTGAATAAGCTTTTATGTTATAAGGGGTTTTCTGTTATTAAAGCTGATGAGACACATTATCTGTGCTTGCTGTTACTTGTTCATTCAGACTTCTGCTGAAACATGCTTCTTCATTACTCTAAAGCAGAAATCCAGCCAATAAAATGAATTGCTCATTAAAAATAACATAACAAATCCAGTTCTTCCTGCAATATTCCATTTCAATCCAGAGATTTCCCCCCATAATACTTATTTTCTGCAGTTAGATATCTTCATTCTGATGGTGAGCATCATTCAACCTACTTCCTGTGAGCCCAAATACTCCTGCTCCCTGGCACTCATCTTGCTGCCCATGTTTTATTTTCTGAGGTACCTGCTCAAGCTTAACGTATTACTAAACCCAGGGCCCTGCATTTACTATATCTGGTCTCACACAGGACATAGAAATGCAATAAATATGAAACTTTGATCAGAGCAAATAATAAATTATTACATAAATATTTGTGAAAAAAATCAATTGATGCTGAATAATCAAAATTAATTGTGAAAAAACATTAAACCTCCATCAACACAAATACGTAATAGATATCAAGCAGTGAATGTTTAAAAAAAAATCAAAAAGTAGTGAAAAAAATCTTAAAAAATCAGTTGCTGCTAAACATTCAGTGTTCACTCTCCCTTAAACATAAATCCAACAAAAATAGTGCAGCGCAACTCACAACAATGTATCAATGTAAGAGAACTAAATATCAATGAGTCATGCAAAGAAATAGTCTGTAACAGTTCATCAAAACCAGTGAAAAACAGTCCAGATCAGACATGTACATTTCAGTGATTCATTATATGCAGTATACTTCAATTTTCCACCTGCTGTGTAATAAAATTAAATGCGCTCATCAGTGATCCTCCCTCCAGAGATTGAGTGGCCGCTCACCTTACAGTTAGTCCCCTGTTTCTCCAGCGAGTCTAAATAAGCAGTTCCCTTAATTAGGGAGGGACCTCCAACACCTCCCTTCAGTAGTGTTTACTCCCGATCAGCAGTATATGCAAGTCAAATAGAAGATATATCTAGTGCTCTCTGTATATAATGTTTAATGTGCAGTATATAAAAGGTTACACTCACATAAGAGGCACTCACCCGTGCCGGCGTGACAGACAGAAAAACTCTAATCCCAAAGTGCTTCAGCCTGAGAAGGGATAACCATGGGATGAGATACTGATGGTCTAACTCCTAATCCCAGACGCGTGTCCTCCTGGGTGTGTACTTCATCAGTGGGCCTACTGATGAAGTCCATGCCCAGGACGACATGCATCCGGGATTAGGAGCTAGACCCTAGGTATGTCATCCCGCAGTTATCATTTCTCAGGCTGAAGCCCTTTTGGGATTGGAGTTTTTCTGTCTGTCACGCCGGCATGGCTGAGTGCCTCTTATGTGAGTGTAATGTTTTAATTAACAATATATAGCAACAATAACAAATGTGAAACAAAGAAATCAGGTTTTTGCAAACAATAATGAAACTAATTGGTTGCTGCTATCATTGTCATGTGTTCCTACACTCATATGGATAAATAAAAGTAAAAAAAATGCAACGCAACCTACTATCAAACTTATATCCAAACAGCTGAGCAAACCGTGCAATAAACAAAAATAATTGCAGTATAGCAGTAATGGTTACACCCTCTAAATGGGCTAGGCACACACAAATTGCCTAACCTTAATAAGATAAACCAAATTACACTTATTTATCCAATGCATATATTGTTATATTGCATCAATATTCAGTGGTGAAACATGCTTCAGTCTACTGTTCATATATATGTACCCAAAAAAAGAAAAAATTAACCAAAAGTAAAGACCAAAATATATAAAATTAAACAGCCCCACAAAAGTTGCAGCTCACAGGTATAACACTCCTCCACACTCCTCCACTTCCAAAAGTAACAAATTGTAACAGTAGTATGAATGACGGTGGAAACCTCTTCCACAATATTCATAATAGTCTTTATATCACCATGTTGTTACTTCTTAATTATGCACCATGTGCTCTCCTCCGCCAAGTGCTCGCCTTCACTATGTGACCGAAGTAAAATATAGGTCAATATGCGATTTCCCTTTAAATAGGGTATTCCTCTCCTGCCCAGGTTTTCCATCCAGATGCATCAGGGTGGAATTCACCTATAGCTGTACCAAGCTCCCCCAGATGTTAGACTCCATTAGCACTCCCAAAAATACCAGAACAAGGCCATCATCGTACTTACCATTAAAACAAGCTTTATTTATTGAAACCTCAATAGGTACACTCACATTTCAGTGTGCATTAAACACAGGTGCAGAGTATATTGCATAAAAGACAATGATTGCCCCCTTAAAGAGGCAGTAAACCCTGATGGGTTTTACCTCTGCATATTGACCTATTATGTGGCACTTATCTGCATTGGAACCCCGCGATGTCCCCACTCCAGGCCGCATACATCTTCTGCCCCTCTTCCTTCCGGGGCTGCAGACTCCGGCTCTGTGACTGGCAGGAGTAGCGTGATGCCACTCCCACGCATGCGCGCGGGAGCCGCCAATTGCGGCACAATCTCAGTGCAGAAATGGCACGGAGGCCATTTCTCATCTGTGCATGTGCCCGATGACGTGGACACATGGAAGTACACTGCATATCTCCTAAACCTTGCAGGTTTAGCAGATATGCAGGGAACCTACAGGTAAGCTTTATTATAGGCTTACCTGTAGGTTAAAGTGGTTGTCAAGGGTTGGCAACCACTTTAAGGAGCTAAAAGATCGGCGTCACATAGTATTACATGAAATTAGAAGCACAAGAGAAACCCCCTCTGGGACTTTGTATAGGAAGACCAACTCGCCAAGAAAAAGATCACATATATAAAAAAATAGCATTTATTGATATCATTTAAAAAGTCAACCATCCAGACATAGTGATGGTTCAAACATGAGAAAATAGACAATGTTGAAAAGAAATAAACATGTAATGACACAAAAATGCATACACACATGCAAATGACAACACAATAAAAAGACCAATAATCTGCCTGGAAACGGCAGAAAAAAGATCCCCTGGTCTTTTTATTGTGTTGTCATTTGCATGTGTGTATGCATTTTTGTGTCATTACATGTTTATTTCCTTTCAACATTGTCTCTTTTTTGAACCATCACTATGTCTGGATGGTTGACTTTTTAAATTATATCAATAAATGCTATTTTTTATATATGTGATCTTTTTCTTGGTGAGTTGGTCTTCCCATACAAAGTCCCAGAGGGGGTTTCTCTTGTGATTCTACATTTAATGTCAGGGATTGGGACAGAACCACTCTAATTTTTTTGCAAACACAATTGACTGCCAGAAAATATATATTTCAATTACATGAAATTACGTCATTTCCTGTTGTATGGCTTCCTTACTGACGCATTTCTTAGTAGTCACATGACTTCTTCAAAGGAAAACAGGTGAGCAGTTGGTGGAGGAGAGCACATGGTGCATAATTAAAAGTAACAACACAGTGATATAAAGACTATTATTATTGTGGACGTTTTGAACGTGTATTAGTATCACAAACACTAGAATGAATATTGTGGAAGAGGTTTCCACCACCATTCATACCACTGTTAAAATTTGTCAATCTTCAATTTCTGGGATTAGAGGAATGTTATCACTACCTGTGAACTGCAACTTTTGTGGGACTGTTTTTAATCTTTTTTATATTGTTTTTCTTTTCTTTTTGAGCACATATACAGTATCTCACAAAAGCTAGTAAACCCCTAACATTTTTGTAAATATTTTATTATACCTTTTCATGTGACAACACTGAAGAAATGACACTTTACTACAATATAAAGTAGTGAATGTACAGCTGGTATAACAGTGTAAATTTGCTGTCCCCTCAAAATAACTCAACACACAGCCATTAATGTCTAAACTGCTGGCAACAAAAGTGAGTACACCCCTAAGTGAAAATGTCCAAATTGTGCCCAATTAGCCATTTTCCCTCCCCGGTGTCATGTGACTTGTTAGTGTTACGAGGTCTCAGGTGTGAATGGGGAGCAGGTGTGTTGAATTTGGTGTTATCGCTCTCACTCTCTCATACTGGTCACTGGAAGATCAACATGGCACCTCATGGCAAAGAACTCTCAAGATCTGAAAAGAAGAATTGTTGCTCTACCGGTGGCCTAGGCTATAACAAGACTGCCAAGACCCTGAAACTGAGCTGCAGCACGGTGGCCAAGACCAGTTTAACCGCAGGGCAGTATTCCAACATAACAACCCCAAACATACCACCAAGCTGACCACTGCCTTGCTAAAAAAGCTGAGGGTAAAGGTGATGGACTAGCCAAGCATGTCTGCAGACCTAAACCCTATTGAGCATCTGTGGGGCATCCTCAAATGGAAGGTGGTGGAGCACAAGGTCTCTAACATTCACCAGCTCCGTGATGTCGTCATGGAGGAGTGGAAGAGGACTCCCATGGCAACCTGTGAAGCTGTGGTGAACTCCATGGCCAAGAGGGTTAAGGCATGGTGGCCACACAAAATATTGACACTTTGGGCCCAATTTGGACACTTAGGGGTGTACTCCCTTTTGTTGTCAGCGGTTTAGACATTAATGGCTGTGTGTTGAATTATTTGGAGAGGACAGCAAATTTACACTGTTATACAAGCTGTACACTCACTACTTTACATTGTAGCAAAGTGTAATTTCTTCAGTGTTGTCACATGAAAAGATAAAATATTTACAAAAATGCAAGGGGTGTACTCACTTTTGTGAGATACTGTATATGAATATTACACTGCAGGGGGTTTCACCACTTTTCATGTAATTTAATAATATATGCATTGGACAAATAAATATATTTGGTTTATCTATTAAGGTTCGGCAATCAGTGTATGCCTAGCCCAATGTCACCATTGTTGCTATACTGCAATCATTTTTGTTTACTGCACCACTTGTACAGCTGTTTGGATAGAAGTTTGATGTAGGTCACGCTGCGTTTTGTACTTTTATTTGAGATTAGGAAAGGTTTATACGTACTGAGTAAGATTTGGGCACTGTCGCCCAATGTCTAGGGGGCATTTTAGGGTATTGCAGAAAGGTAGACTAGTACCACCAGAAAGGAAACCATTGTGATTTTTTTCATCCTGTATATTCTGACCATCGTTGTGCTTTAAATCTTTTTGAGTAGTCGGAGTTCAGTGCTTTTTTTTGTCTGTGGTTACAGCCGTCTGCTGTGGCTCATTGGCAGCTGATTTTTACTCCGCTGTCAGCAAACAGGAAGCACATGGAGAGTCCTCTGTACAGCATAGATCTTTGTGCAAACTGTCTTGTGCAATATGTTCTGAAGATGAGATCAACACACACACCCACACACTTATCCAGCTGCTTGCTTCACAATGTCCAATCAGTTAGCTTTTCGCACATTTTGCTAATGCTTTTCTACATTTATGCATTAGGCCAAGTGTAAGTCCTTTCGTAAAAACCAGTGGCATTGCAATATTTTTTTTTAGTGAGTTGAGACACGTGACCCATTAGAATCTATGGTATAATAAGATAAATAATTTCTATGATCACTTACATGATTTGCAGTGGGCTTCAAAGCTGCATTCCATCCATACATCAAGGTGCCTTTCAGAATGAATGACAGCACAACACACTAATGCAAGGATAATGTGTTGCCAAAACACATAGGTGTGCAGTTGGCCTTTATTAATAATTAGACTGTTGACTATTATAATTATATGTGGAGTCTTTTAACACCCATGTGTAATGCACAACGTGAAAGATGATAGGTGTACTTGAACACATACAAGGTGGAGCTGGAATTTAGTAGATTAGAATATTTCTTGTCTGTCTGTTCCGGCTGGTTCTTGTATAGAAAACCTGGGTTTATGAAGGATTAGGCCCACTTGTTGATAGTTTGTCAATGAAAGGGTGGGGTATGCTAGTCAGGCTAGTGGGGCAAGATGAGAGTTATGTAACAGACTGCAATCAATTGTTTTACATTTCTGTTTTGCAGGTCACATCTGGAGGTACAGAAAGCATCTTAATGGCCTGTAAAGCATACAGAGATCTGGCATTTGAGAAGGGAATTAAATACCCAGAGATGTATGACTTTTATTGTCTGTTCACATTTCTTTTTTGTTTTTTGCAGTGTGCATTGTCCTGAATCATCAAAAATCACATAGATTTAGTCATGATTAGTTCCTCGAAATATCCCTTAGGCCCCTTTCAGAGGCGCACCTCCGTGAAGCGGGATCCGCTTGCTCAGCGAGGGGGATCTCTCTGCTGATCCCCACTAAGCAGGTAGATGACAGGTCTGTGTCCGCTCTGCAATGCAGACATATAAAAAGAAAGAGTTGGTACTATGCAAGTGATGAAGCCACCTCCTAGAATGATCATCCAAACAACATAGTGAGTTTAAAAATTTATTTTGATTTTAATCATTTAAAATGTGTCTATTTAAACATAATAGACAACCCTTGAAAACATGAATATTTAATCACAACAGTGCTGTAAAATATGTGTTACTGCTATGCAGAGCGAACATGGACACAGCCCGCTCTCCTCTATGTGGCAATCGGATGGAAACAGACCACCTGTCCGTTTCCATCCGATCTGCCAGATGGATGGTGAATTGGTCAACCATCCGTCTATTTTTGGCAGGCAGGAACCGATCGGATGGCAGAGGGTGTATCCGCCACTCCATAGAAGAGACTGGAGGGTCCGATCAGGTCCACCTGAAAAACTGACAGGCAGACCTGATTGGATCACCTGTGTGAAAGGGGCCTTAGAGTTTTGGCCCATACTGAAGCAATATGCTTGCAATTACACCACCAGTATTCTGAAATGTTGACAGAACTCATGATGGACCAATGGATTTGTGCTGTATATGCCCAAATTCTGATTCAACTATCTTAAGTTGCAGCAGAAAATCCTATTCTTCACACTAGACAGTGTTTTTCCAACCTTCAGTTGTGCCCTCTTGTTGCTTCCATTTCCGCTCTGTGCTCCTGTTCTTAGTTAGGCAGCCCATTCCCCCATCCATAAACATGATGTGGGTGGGGGAATCCTCCCTCCTAAGCTATTGTATTCTGATGGCAGGGAATACAATGATCAGCATTGCAGGCTATAGCCGGCAGCGCTGATCGAGCCGGGAAAATCCAACAGGGCGTTTGTACAGAAATCGATCGGCAGATCAACTTCTGTACAACCTTCTGTCCTATACATGGATCAAAATGTATCTGGTGGCTGCTAAACAAGCCAAATTGCTATCCATGTATGGCTGGCTTTACCTGGATTGGAATCTGATAAAACCTCTTGCTGTTGTAGTCCATTTTCTTCGATATTCAATGTGCTGTGTTTTTAGAGAATCTCTTCTGCACACCAGTGTAAAGAGATTCTAAAACAAAACCTGTACTAAGAGAAATTTGGGGCTGAAACTGCTAACCTCCTTCTGTATAGGAGTTCCCTCACTATCTCTGGCTTCAGTACCTTTGGTATCACTGTCCTGTAAAAAGTATAAAGCAAATGTAAAGAGACTGAAGTCAGATCTTTTGATCTGCGTGCCTATTCTGGAACTTAGGAAGTATTAAAACCATTCGATAAGCATGATGACCTAAATGGCTACCTCCATATTTCCCCCAACAGAGGTGTACTTTAACTCTCACCCACAGAAATCTCACTCCCTTAAAGTGGCTGGTAAACCCTTCCATATACCCAGTGAAGTGCCTGACCTCAGGTAATACATAGAGATGAAACAAATCTCCCTACATAAGTTGTATCTGTATATCTGCAGTCTTCTCTAAATCTGTTCAAGGTGCACAATTTATAAGCTGGTCTCAAAATTAAAAAAAGCTCAGTGAGGAGAGCTCTGAGAGCTGATTGAAGGGAAGGGGCACACCACCCTTCACACAGGAACCTAGCTGAGGCTGTCAATCTGCTGGAGGTCCCTCCGCTGTCACCATTTCTCCTACGTTCACTGACAGACGCAGCTCTTCTTGACTTTGTGGGGTTTTATGTTCGTCTTACCAGGAGTTAACTAGGCAGGGAAAGAATTCAGCTGGCCCCTCTTTCTTTTTTCTTTTTTTTACCAGTGTTATCCAGGCGTCAAGGGTATCCCTTCGGTCCAGTTGAGGAACGTTTGATCCGTAACTTTGACCTCTCAGGAGACACTCCCCCCCAAAATTACATCCTTTCCTCCTGCCGGGGGTCCCCTCCCCGGTCGACTTAAGAAAGGGACGGATCAATTGAGGACCATTCTGCTTGTATTTTGGGGTGTTTCAGTTCTTCTCGACGCAGACAGTCACTTGCATCCTCTTTACCACTGTCGCCTCCCTGGAGGTCGTCTAACTGTCGGAGTCGATCCAAGGACACACTTCCCACCACACGGGGAA
>BLSH010213347.1:395369-415028 GCA_018402905.1 Glandirana rugosa | reverse complement strand
CCACAAAGTCAAGAAGAGCTGCGTCTGTCAGTGAACGTAGGAGAAAAAGGGATTTTATTATAACTTACCGTAAAATCCTTTTCTCCGAGTTCACTGACAGACGCAGCACCCACCCCTCTGGGCTCTGTTTTTGGTACGGCTTGTGTACAAACTGGAGAGTCCTCTGTGAGGGGGGGTTTTAATGTAGGAAAGGAGGACGGCCCCCAGGGGAGGGGCCAGCTGAATTCTTTCCCTGCCTAGTTAACTCCTGGTAAGACGAACATAAAACCCCACAAAGTCAAGAAGAGCTGCGTCTGTCAGTGAACTCGGAGAAAAGGATTTTACGGTAAGTTATAATAAAATCCCTTTTTTTCTCTTGGTGTCAAGAAAACGTGTCCGAAGTGATTCATACTGATAGCAGAGAAACAAAGCATCAGACAGAAATTACACTTAGTGGACAAGTACACACTGTAGAGGGATAAGCTTTGTTCATATTTCATGTCTGAGGTTTACAACCATTTTAATTTGTTAATCAGCGGTCTGTATAAGCTTTAGATATTGTAGAATTTGAAAATCACTAGTGTTTAGTGTTTTTACGTTTCTGCAACTGTCACAATCGGCATCGACAATTCCATGGTCCCTTTAAATCCTACCTCCAGGTTTGATTTAACTTGATAGAGTTAATTTTGGACCAAGTTATTTCACTAATCAATGCAGAGGCTGTCAACACTGTATGCATACAGCGCTGTGTTCTGGCAGGAGTATGGGGACTTACTGTCCCATTCCTCCTGACACTCCCAACACAGTTGAGTCGTGCTGAGCGAATCTGTGCCATGCACAGGAACCTTTGTGTTTTATGAATGAAAACAAGACTTCATTTGATTGGCTGAAGTGAAGAGCCGGGTAGATGACATCACAATCTCCACCTCTGACAGGAAGCCTTAGGCCTCATACACGAGGGCGTTTTTTGACGCCACTTTTTTTTACGCTTTTTGCAGCTCTCCATGTTAGTCAATGGCCCCATTAAAAACGCTGGCATCTTTGAGCTGTAGAGAGCATCGGCGTTAGTGAGCTGAAAGTAGAACCCACGGCCAACGCGTTTCAAGGATGTAACATTTTGGCATATTTGACGCCGAAGCCACAAAACGCTCACTAACGCCGCGCCGACGTTAACCGGCGCTTACTAACTCTCATTAACACCGATGCAACACGCCGAAAAAAACGCCAATTATTCCCTGACGTCGGGCCCAACATTTTGATGATTTTTTTGCATACGCCTGTGTGTATGAGGCCTTATATTCATTCATAAAATGCTCAGCCCTTCTTGATTCTGTTACAGGCAGGAAGTAACGCTGCCGGTACACAGTGCTGTATGCTATATGCAGTGGATGTTACAGTTTACAAAGTACTAACAAGGGGCACGTGCATTAGTGAAGAAAATACTTTGCTTGGCTCACTTGATCCAAACAAACTATTTAATGTCAAATCAAACTTAAGTGGACTTATTCGAAAGTCCTGAAATGTTATGATAAATGTTCCCCTGGGTCAGGGGTCTCCAAACTTTCTGAACAAAAGGCCAGTTTACAGTCCTTCAGACTTTGTGGAGGCCAGACTGTGCCCAGCGGGAAGCGGGAGTAGAAAACATCCTGATAGGAGTGGGAATAAGCAATGCCACATCTTTGGTGTCAGTGGAAGGAATAGCACCCATCGTTGGTGTCTGTGGGAGGAATTGTGCTCCATCATTGGAAGAAATTGAGCCCCACCATTGGTGTCATTGGGAGGAATTGTGCCCCATCATTGATGTCATTGTGGGGAATTATGCCTATTGTTATCAGTGGATGAAATTGTGCCCCAAGGGCCGAATAATAGTAAGCAAAGGGCCATATGCAAACATACTTACAAACATTCTCACAAAGACATCAAATTTAGCATTTCGACCCACTCTTCTTTGCAGAATTGTTTTAACTCAGCCACATTGGAGGGTTTTCCGGCAGGAACAGGAGCATATGAAGGTCATGCCACAGCATCTCAAGTCCGGACTTTGACTAGGCCACTGCAAAACCTTAATTTTTTTTTTTTTTTTGAGCCATTCAGAGGTGGACTTGCTGGTGTGTTTCTGATCATTGTCCTGCTGCATAACCCAAGTGTGCTTGAGCTTGAGGTCACAAACTGATGGCCAGGCATTCTCCTTCAGGATCTTTTGGTAGAGCGCAGAATACAGGATTCCATCAATTATGACAAGCCGTCCAGGTCCTGAAGCTGCAAAGTAGCCCCAGACCATCACACTTCCACCACCATGTTTGACTGTTTTTTGAAATGCTGTGTGAGTTTTACGTCAGATGTAATGGGACGCACACCTTCCAAAAAATGTAACTTTTGTTTCATCAGTCCACAAATATTTGCCCAAAAGTCTTGGGGATAATCAAGATTTTTTTTTGGCAAGTGTGCGATGAGCCTTTGTGTTCTTTTTGGTCAGCAGTGGCTTTTGCCTTGGAACTCTCCCATGGATGCCCTTTTTGCATTTCTCAGATATCAAATGTGATCGGCACCTGCAATGCGGGTGCGAATCATCGAAATGGAGATCCTCTTTAAGTGATTTCTTGATTCAACCAGTCTGGCAGTAATCTGGGTGTGGTAAATCAAATTTTCCTTGGTTTTCCAAAAAATGTGGTTCATCGCAGTTCTTTTATCATTTAGGTGTCCGTTTATGAAACTATGCACAGTGGAGATCCCAAGGATCGCCGCTGATCACAATTCATTTTCGGTTTATGAAACAGATGATCGGGGGAGAACATGTTCTCCGCCCATCATCTCCGCACACAGAGAAGCTGTCATTCACTGACACAGAAACAGCCAGTTTATGAAGCTGCGATCTCCGCACTTCACTGGTGATCTGTGTCAGAATTCACCCTCCCCGATTCACCAGCTCAGAGGAGGTGAATTGGGGAGTGAACAGAGAATCCTGGGGGAAGGAGGAAGATTACTGACTTCCTTCTTCCTCAGTAAGAGCCCCCAACACATTAACCATGTCCCCCTGTCGTGTGTGTGTGTGTGCGTATGTGTGTGTATATATATATATAAGTATCTCACAAAAGTGAGTACACCCCTCACGTTTTTGTAAATATTTTATTATATCTTTTCTTGTGACAACACTGAAGAAATTACACTTTGCTACAGCTTGTATAACAGTGTAAATTTGCTGTCCCCTCAAAATAACAACGCACAGCCATTAATGTTTAAACCGCTAGCAATGAAAGTGAATACACCCCTAAGTGAAAAAGTCCAAATTGAGCCCGAAGTGTGAACAGTTTGTCATGTGTCTCACTAGTATTACAAGGTTTTAGGTGTGAATGGGGAGCAGGTGTGTTAAATTTGGTGTTATCGCTCTCACTCTCTCATACTGGTCACTGGAAGTTCAACATGGCATCTCATGGCAAAGAACTCTGAGGATCTAAAAAAAAAAGAATTGTTGCTCTACATAAAGATGGCCTAGGCTATAAGAAGATTGCCAAAACCCTGAAACTGAGCTGCAGCACGGTGGCCAAGACCATACAGCTGTTTAACAGGACAGGTTCCCCTCAGAACAGGCCTCGCCATGGTCGACCAAAGAAGTTGAGTGCATGTGCTCAGAGTCATATCCATAGGTTGTCTTTGGAAAATAGACATAGTTCTGTCAGCATTGCTACAGAGGTTAAAGGAGGTAGTGGGTCAGCCTGTCAGTGCTCAGACCATATGCCGCACACTGCATCAAATTGGCCTGCATGGCTGTCATCCCAGAAGGAAGTCTCTTCTAAAGATGATGCACAGGAAAGCCTGCCCGCAGACGGTTTGCTGAAGACAAGCCGACTAAGGACATGGATTACTGTAACCATATCCTGTGGTCTGCTGAGACCAAGATAAACGTTGGTTCAGATGGTGTCATGCAACCAGGTGAGGAGTACAAAGACAAGTGTGGCTTGCCTACAGTCAAGCATGGTGGTGGGAGTGTCATGCTCTGTGGCTGCATGAGTGCTGCCGGCACTGGGGAGCTACAATTCATTGAGGGAACCATGAATGCCAACATGTACTGTGACATACTGAAGCAGAGCATGATCCCCTCCCTTCAGAGACTGGGCCGCAGGGCAGTATTCCAACAGAACGACCCCAAACACACCTCCAAGATGACCACTGCCTTGCTAAAGAAGCTGAGGGTAAAGGTGATGGACTGACCAAGCATGTCTCCAGACCTAAACCCCATTGAGCAGCTGTGGGGCATCCTCAAATGGAAGGTGGAGGAGCGCAAGGTCTCTAACATCCACCAGCTCCATGATGTCGTCATGGTGTGGAAGAGGACTCCAGTGGTAACCTGTGAAGCTCTGGTGAACTCCATGCCCAAGAGGGTTACGTCAGTGCTGGAAATAGTGGTGGCCACACAAAATATTGACACTTTGTGCCCAATTTGGACATTTTCTCTTAGGGTTGTACTCTCTTTTGTTGCCAGCGGTTTACACATTAATGGCTGTGTGTTGAGTTATTTTGAGGGGACAGCAAATGTACACTGTTATACAAGCTGTACACTCACTACTTTACATTGTAGCAAAGTGTCATTTCTTCAGTGTTGTCACATGAAAAGATATAATACATTTACAAAAATGTGAGGGGTGTACTCCCTTTTGTGAGATACTGCATATGTATGTATGTGTGTGTGGGTATATGTATGTGTGTGTGTGTGTGTGTATATATGTGTGTATATATATATATATATATATATATATTGTGTAGGGGGACTAATTATTTTATTAGGTGGGCGGTCTCCTCCAAGAATGTCCGTTAGTGAGCAGTGATAATTTGTCACTGCTTAATAAACAGACATTTCTGTGTTTCGGTGAATTTCTGGTACTGTAATCTCGCTATGTCTCACGAGATTCCAGTATCAGGGGGCATTCTCCACTGTTGGAAGCATTTGTAGATCGCTTCAATTCACAAAAGGTGAATTGATCTACACCGCTTCATATACTGGCACACAGAGGAGAACGATCTCTTCTGTGAATGCCGGAGAATGGAGCAGTGGATTTTTTCCACTGTTTCGTAAATGGACACCTTAGCGAGGGTGGGCAATTCCTTTTTCACATAGGGCAAGGCAGGTTTGGGCAGCTTTTTCCCTTAATAAATGAAATCATCATTTGAAAACCGGCATTTTGAATTGAATCGGGTTATCTTTGTGTAATGTTTGATGATCTGACTCATTTAAGTGTGACAAATATGCAAAAAAAAATCAGGACATGGGCAAATACTTTTTCACTGGACTGTATGTATGTATGTATGGGTCTGTATACTGTAAATGGAACTCCAGGCATTTTACTTATGTTTTTGTCTTTATAGCATCGCCCCTGTAAGTGCCCATGCAGCATTTGATAAAGCAGCTAATTATTTTGGAATGAGGATGGTGCACATTCCCTTGGATAAAAAAACAATGAAAGTGGATGTGAAGGTAATTATTGTCTTTTGAAGTTATATATTCTGTACTAATTGGAGGTATGTATGTTTTTTTTTGTTTTTGTTTTTTATTTATTACATTTTTTTTCTACAGGCCAATTTATTTTGTTCACATTGGGAACACCATCTCTCTGTGAACATAGAGAACCAGTCACAGCTATTTGGAAGGACAGCCTGTAATGTCAGGTCCATAAATATTGGGGCATCGACACAATTCTAATCTTTTTGGCTCTATACACCACCACAATGAATTCGAAATGAAACGAACAAGATGTGCTTTAACTGCAGACTTTCAGCTTTAATTTAAGGGTATTTACATCCAAATCAGGTGAACAGTGTAGGAATTACAACAGTTTGTATATGTGCCTCCCACTTTTTAATGGACCAAAAATAATGGGACAATTGGCTGCTCAGCTGTTCCATGGCCAGGTGTGTGTTATTCCCTCATTATCTCATTTACAAGGAGCAGATAAAAGGTCCAGAGTTCATTTCAAGTGTGCTATTTGCATTTGGAATCTGTTGCTGTCAACTCTCAATATGAGATCCAAAGAGCTGTCGCTATCACTGAAGCAAGCCATCATTAGGCTGAAAAATCAAAAACCCATCAGAGAGATAGCAAAAACATTCGGTGTGGCCAAATCAACTGTTTGGAACATCCTTAAAAAGAAAGAACGCACCGGTGAGCTCAGCAACACCAAAAGACCCGGAAGACCATGGAAAACTGTGGTGGATGACCAAAGAATTCTTTCCCTGCTGAAGAAAACACCCATCACAACAGTTGGCCAGATCAGGAACGCTCTCCAGGAGGTAGGTGTATGTGTGTCAAAGTCAACAATCAAGAGAAGACTCCACCAGAGTGAATACAGAGGGTTTCACCACAAGATGTAAACCATTGGTGAGCCTTAAAAACAGGAAGGCCAGATTAGAGTTTACCAAGCAACATCTAAAAAAGCATTCACAGTTCTGGAACAACATCCTATGGACAAATGAGACCAAGATCAACTTGTACCAGAGTGATGGGAAGAGAAGAGTATGGAGAAGGAAAGGAACTGCTCATGATCCAAAGCATACCACCTCATCAGTGAAGCATGGTGGTGATATTCAGCCAAATGCTTCAGAACTCATTGGATGGCGCTTCACAGTGCAGATGGACAATGACCCGAAGCATACTGCGAAAGCAACCAAAGAGTTTTTTTTAAGGGAAAGAAGTGGAATGTTATTCAATGGCCAAGTCAATCACCTTACCTGAATCCGATTGAGCATGCATTTCACTTGTTGAAGACAAAACTGAAGGGAAAATGCCCCAAGAACAAGCAGGAACTGAAGACAGTTGCAGTAGAGGCCTGGCAGAGCGTCACCAGGGATGAAATCCAGCATCTGGTGTTGTCTATGTGTTCCAGACTTCAGGCTGTAATTGACTGCAAAGGATTTGCAACCAAGTATTAAAAAGTAAAAGTTTGAGTTATGATTGTTAATCTGTCCCATTACTTTTGGTCCCTTAAAAAGTGGGAGGCACATATACAAACTGTTGTAATTCCCTCAAATTAAAGCTGAAAGTCTGCAGTTAAAGCACTATTTGTTTGTTTCATTTCAAATCCATTGTGGTGGTGTATAGAGCCAAAAAGATTAGAATTGTCGATGTCCCAATATTTATGGACCTGACTGTATATGCAATAGCCAAATATGGCTGCACTTATGTAGATCTATTATTACAATGTAAATACAGAAACAAGGTTTTTAGAACATCAGCAAACATTACTAAGATTGTATACATCAATCTGCCTCACATATTTATCTAATAAAATAATAATTATCTAATTATTATCTAATATAATATATATAGATATAATAAAAAAAATAATAATTTAGTAAAAGTATGCATTCCCCATAAATGTCCATGTCTTAGTAACATGCCCTTTTTCCTTGTGTTTGCCTGCCTTGCAGAGATGACAGAAAAGCTGTTGCGGTACCCATTGTGGAGATGGCACTACCTCCTTAACCACTTCAATACAGGGCACTTTCACCCCCTTCCTGCCCAGGCCATTTTTAAGCTTTCAGCGCTGTCGCGTTTTGAATGACAATTGCGCGGTCATGCTACACTGTAACCAAAATTTTTTATCATTTTCTTCCCACACATAGAGCTTTCTTTTGGTGGTATTTGATCACTGCTGTGATTTTTATTTTTTACTTTAAAAAAAAAAAAAAGCGACTATTTTGAAAACAAAAAACGTTTTTCTTAGTTTTTGTCAGTAAATTTTTGTAAATAAGCAATTTTTCTCCTTCATTCATGTGTGCTGATGAGGCAGCATTGATGTGTGCTGATGAGACGGCACTGAAAGGCTGCACTGATGGGTGCTGATGAGGTGCCACTTATAGGCACTGATGAGGAGGCACTAATATGCCGCACTTATGGGCACAGCTAGGCAGCACAGATAGTGGCACTGAAGGGCGTTGATGGGCAGCATTGATTGGCAGCACTAATAGCCAGCACTGACTGGCATCAACTAATGGGCATTTGTGGGCACTGATTGCTGGCACTTGTTGGTACTGATTGCCACCACTGGTGGGCATTGATTATATCCCTAGATGTCCCCTGCGAGGAAATGCCGCTGATCGACTCTCCTCACCACACACTCTGTCGGTGTGAGGCGAGGAGCGCCGATCACCGGCACTTCCTTGTTTACATGTGACCGGCTGTGATTGATCAGCCAAACACATGGTTAAAGAGCTGCTGCTCTTTACACAGATCGTGGTTACGCCCTGTCCTGGAAACACGGCGCGACCGTGATCAGCGCCTTCTGGGACAACGTCATTTGACGTCCCAGAACGAGAGCCACACCGCCTCGCCGTCATTTGACGGTGGGCGAGCGGCAAGTGGTTAAGCTATTGCATCCGTGCCACAATTTTATTTTTTGTAAACTGTTAATACACTAATTTCTAAAGTTACTTTTTTTTATGGGGGTGGGGAGGGGAGGAGAAAGAAGCTGTAATTTCATGAAAACTACTTGTTCAAGTCTTGCAATGCATCAAGTGTGCTTATATTCTCTTTATTTTACTAGGCCATGAGAAGAGCAATTTCAAAGAACACGGCCATGTTGGTTTGTTCAGCCCCACAGTTCCCTCATGGGGTTATTGACCCAATAGAAGAAGTTGCCAAGGTAAGCAAGGCTTGTAATAGGGCACTGAGCCAGAAATTCTATTTACTGAAATTCCTGGTTCTAGTTTGGTAATAAATTGTAGCACATTCAAAACTTGCTACATCATATCTTACTGTATTATGTCTACTGCAATATAAAATAAGTACATTGCAATCATTTCATAAATAACAAAAAAAACACTGCTAACTTGGACAAATGCTTTTTTTCCCTTAATAGCTGGCTCTAAAATACAATATCCCGTTTCATGTGGATGCCTGCTTGGGTGGTTTCCTGATTGTGTTTATGAAGAAAGCTGGCTTCCCCCTTCCACCATTCGACTTCAGAGTGAAAGGAGTGACCAGCATCTCAGCGGATACCCACAAGGTAAGCCTAGGGGTGGGGTGTTGTGCTGATATATATTTATATAGTCATATCTGTGTTACAGTGGATAAAAAAAAGTCTATGCACCCCGCTTGATATGTCAGATTTCTGTAAAGTAAAAAAATTAGACAAAGATAAATCATTTCAGAACTTTTTCCACGTTTAATGTGACTTAAAAACCGTACAACACAATTGCAAAACAAACTGAAATCTTTTAGGGGGGGGAGGGAGTAAATATTAATAATTAAAATAATGTGGTTGCATAAGTGTGCACACACTCTTATAACTGGGGATGTAGCTGTGTTCAGAATTAAGCAATCACATTCAAATTTGTGTTAAATAGGAGTCAGTACACACCTGCCATCATTTAAAGTGCCTCTGGTTAACCCCATATATAGTTAAGCTGTTCTAGTAGACATTCTTCGTCACATCATACAGAAAAACCATGGTCCTCAGAGAGCTTCCAAAGCATCAGAGGGATCTCATTGTTAAAAAGGTGTCTG
This sequence comes from Glandirana rugosa, assembly GCA_018402905.1. Classification (NCBI taxonomy): domain Eukaryota; kingdom Metazoa; phylum Chordata; class Amphibia; order Anura; family Ranidae; genus Glandirana; species Glandirana rugosa. Next base: position 405,553 of record BLSH010213347.1, on the reverse strand, counting down.
TTCTGTCAACTAGGTTGCAAATATTACACTGCCGCATTTGAACATACCAGGTGTCACTGTTTTTTTGTTTAACCAGCTACTGGCTATATTTCATACATATTCCGAATGTACCAATCTGTCTTTGAGATTGGTGGCCATTTGTATACACTACACTATTCAATAAAAGGGATTTAAGGCACATCTGTCAACCCCACCCTCAGCTTAGAGAAAGTTCAGGATAGGCTGAACGAAACGCGTCAGTACGACATCACCCCGGCTATCAGGTGACGCTGACCACCCCAGGATACCATCTGCAGCAAGGGAGATAACGTGCGAACGGAACGCACGCAGTGCACAAACGGATCGGCACTGTCAGAAGGCAGGGTGCTCGGATGATTCATCCCCGGGCTTTCATCTGCTGCAGACCCTGCATTCCCAGAAGTCAAACGGCCATATACTGCCAGCGGTGGTGAGCATAAAACTTACTCCAATTAAGGCTGTTTAAATATGGGACTGACACAAGCAGACACAGCTTGCTCTGTGTTCTGTCGTCCGGTCTGCTCATAGTGAGTGGTGAACGTTGGGCTGCCAAGCAGGGAGGATGCTCCTGCTCCCACGAGTATTCACAGCAACACTCCTTTACAATTACATATGAACCTTGTCTTCCCTCCACGCTTGAACAATCCCTTGCTGTTTTGACCAGTGCATTGGTCCTGTCCCATTCAACTCCCCATCCAAACATTGACTGTATATTGCTATACTACTACATCTCCTACCCTGCAATCTGCCAGATCAGTTCAGTTCAAGGGAATATTGTATGGTGAATCACGGACTATGTGTGTGGTGAGTGGCGTCATTCTGATCAGCTTGACAACGTTGTCAAATTTTAATTCTTGCTCCATTGGTTTGTTACTATTTTTACAAGCATATCAATAAAGATTCAAGTTTTTACGGCATTGAGGGTATCTTTTTGGATAAATTCTTTTGCATGGTTGGTTTACTGAGGAACCTCCACCCTTTCTCTTGGAAGGGTGTTACCACTACCTAGGGATCTATTGGGGTTGCTCATAGATACCCCTAAAGTATATACTGGCCGGCACGGGTGTTTTTTAATTCCCCCAGTCTGTTTAGGTGTTCAAACCACACGTGAGGTATCACCGCGATCGATAGAGCGAGAGTAGTAATTCTAGCACTAGAACTCATATGTAACTCAAAACCGGTAACCTGTAGAAATTTTTAAACGTTGCCGATGGAAATGTTTTAAGTGCCAAAGTTTGTCACCAATCCACGAGCGTGCGCATGTTGATATGCTGGGTATCAATTTACTTGGCGTAACATTATCTTTTATCTTTCACATTATAGAGGAAAAATTGGGCTAAATTTACTGTTGTCTTATTTTTTTTAACTCAAAAACATAAATTTTATTTTTAAAAAAAGGTGCTTGTAAGGCCACTGTGCAAATATGGTATGACATAAAGCATTGCAACGACCGCCATTTTATTCTCTAGGGTGTTAAAAAAATATATAAGTTTGGGGGTTTTAAGTAATTTTATAGCAAAAAAAAAAAAATGATTTTAGTTTGTAAACACCGAATCTCAGAAAGAGGCTTGGTTCTTAAAGCGGTTTTATGCTGAAAAAAACTAACAAAAACAAAACCTGTAAGGTAAAGGCATAATGAGCTAGTATGCACCGCATACTAGCTCATTATGAAATGCCTCAAAACGAAGATCCGACAGGGCTGCCCGGTCCCTGCAGAAAGAGCTGACATTTTCCCTCAGGGGTCCCTTCCAGGTTTGCGGCTCCGGCGCTGTGTGTGCCAGTCGTGAGACGTCACTCCCACGCATACGCGTGGGAGCCCTTCTTTCCGGCAAGGTCCGGCGTGATACGCCAGGCCTTCGCCGGGACATCACTGTGCATGCGCCGCTGATGTCAGCGGCTGCATGCAAGGTGAATATCTCCTAAACTGTACAGGTTTAGGAGATATAAATTTTACCTACAGGTAGGCCTTATTATAGGCTTACCTGTAGGTAAAAATTACATTTGGGGGCATACAACCACTTTAAGTGGTTAATTTAGTAAAATATTGTAAAACACACCAGAATAAGATATACAATGATGCACCAGTCATGGGGCTTTTCATTGGTCTGGATGAAAAAAGAAAAGGGGGGGGTAGGGGAAGGAGAAGCAGGAAGTCTTATACAAGTTTAATGAAATAGAAAATTATATTTATTGTTCTGTTATTTACTGCTCTTAAGCCATTAATACTTATATATAAGGAGTAATTAGTGGTGGTATTGGCGCTGCTCCCCACTCACATACAGTCCTTCAGTAATTGGAGTGGATAAGGGCAGTATAAGTATATAAATATAAAAATATAAAACTTAAAATTAGTCACTGTAAAAACTTTCTAAATTCCTCATAAAATTTCCAGTATGCTGGCACTATTATATCTAGAATGGAGAAACACTTGACAACTGACTCAAAATATAACTTTGTATAGATGTAAAGAAGGGAGTGAGTAAATCAGTATAAAAATCTCTAAACCATATAACTTATGTAAGAGAAAAAAAGAGAGAAAAAATGCCAACTACATCCATACATTACCTCCCTTCATGCTCAATATGTGCCCCAATTCATAATAAACAAATTCATGTAAAACAAATACAGTATGTGAAAAATATATAAAATAATGTGATATTGTGCAAGATATAAAATAAAGTGCAATGTGCCAATGTGATATCACACACATGAATCTCCTGGGCTGTTAGGGAAAAGGCTCTGTAACTATCACCAGAGAAAAACTGAAAAAAACTGAAACCTAGCAAACTCTGGCATATGACCAGTCAATAGTGAATATTGTTGTGCAAATCTTATCATGTGCAGGATGTGAAATCAACTAAAGTGCTGGAATGGTAATAAATGTTAAAACCTAATACAAATTATAAAAATCCATAAAAAGTCAGTGATAATCCGTGAAACCGTCAGTGAAGAAATAAAGTCCGTAAAAATGTCCGTGAAAGTGCTGTGCTTAATATTACTGCTGACTCTTCAATTTTGTGATCCCACCAAGTGATTCTTCTATCTGTGGGGACAGTTTTCAAACCACACTAGTAGTGCCGTGGTGCCTTAGGTGTTCCCCTTCATGCAGTCCTACTGTGAGAGCACTCACCGGAAGGCGTTCCCCACTGAAGGGGTGCACGCTTGGTAGTATCCCGGAATGTGTGCTGCTTCCTCCTCTAAGGTTTATGGCAAGTATGGGGAAAAGGGCGTCCTAGGTCCCACCTCTTCTGTGGTAGTCTCCACCCGATACCATAAAATAAGAGACAGTATCTCGCGCAAATAACGTTTGGATTTATTAAAAAATAGTAAACACTTACATAATAGTAACCATAGATCAGCTCCTGAGTGTCAATATCCCAAGCAGGATGTTCGCCGTGTCCAGTGCGGTCCACGGCCCGAAAACCGGAAGTGACGTATGACGCTGTGACTCCGCCCGGTCCCTGCAGAGGGAGCTGACATTTTCCCTCAGGGGTCCCTTCCGGGTTTGCGGCTCCGGCGCTGTGAGTGTGCCAGTCGTGAGACGTCACTCCCACGCATACGCGTGGGAGCCCTTCTTTCCGGCAAGGTCCGGCGTGATAGGCCAGGCCTTCGCCGGGACATCACTGTGCATGCGCCGCTGATGTCAGCGGCTGCATGCAAGGTGAATATCTCCTAAACTGTACAGGTTTAGGAGATATTAATTTTACCTACAGGTAGGCCTTATTATAGGCTTACCTGTAGGTAAAAATTACATTTGGGGGCATACAACCACTTTAAGTGGTTAATTTAGTAAAATATTGTAAAACACACCAGAATAAGATATACAATGATGCACCAGTCATGGGGCTTTTCATTGGTCTGGATGAAAAAAGAAAAGGGGGGGGTAGGGGAAGGAGAAGCAGGAAGTCTTATACAAGTTTAATGAAATAGAAAATTATATTTATTGTTCTGTTATTTACTGCTCTTAAGCCATTAATACTTATATATAGGCATCAATGAGACTTAGCCAAAAAATCCAGTAACTTCTAAGTCTTGTCCTTGTTTTGCGCTACCAGTTCCTCCATACGCATAATACCATTAAGAGTCTCAATCCATTCTGAAAATGAAGGTACCTTGGAGGTAGAGCTGCATGATTAATCGTAATAAAATCGTAATCTCGATTAACCCCCACCCCACGGCAATCTCCATCACGCATTACCACGATTTTCAGTGCAGTTAATGGAGTCCTACTTGCGGGGCGACTCAGCGCGACTTGACTGTAAGTAGAAGTCAATGCAAGTCGTCTGAAGTCTCCCCAGGAACCTTTTTCTAAGTCGGTGAGACTTGAGTTTCTCCTATCTGGGCAAACTGCCAAGTCTGAGATCATTGTTGATAAAACTAGCAAAGAGATACAATATTTCTAGCTATCAAAGGAATGTTCTCCCATATAGAAGAGTTTAGTTTAACCATTTAAAGACCATCTTTTCTGACATTTGTTGCTTACAAGTAAAAATCCAGTATCTTCTGCTAGAAAATTACTTGGAACCCCCAAACATTATATATATATATATATATATATATATATATATATATATATATATATATATATATATATATATATATATATGTATAATTTTTTTTTTATTTTTTTTTTAGCAGAGACCCTAGAATATAAAATGGCGGTTGTTGCAATATTTTATGTCACACTGTGTTTGCGCAGCGGTCTTTCACACGCAGTTGTTTGGGAAAAATGACACTTTCAAAAGAAAAACTAAACAGTGCTGTTAGCCCATTTTTTTTTTTTTTTTTTTTGTAAGATGTCACTCCACGAGAATCATGAGAGAATCGTGATCTTTATACTAAGCAAAAAATTGTGATTTTCATTTTGGCCAGAATCGTGCAGCTCTACTTGGAGGATTTCCAATATCTAGGTAGCAATTGTCTAACTGCTGAAATAATAAAGCAGAGAAGAGATTTTTTAGCTCGAGGCAATAATTCAGATAAGAAAGAGACGGGCCATTTCCACAGAGTTAAAATATTAACTCATCCGTAATTAAATTATAGACAGAATTTATTGCTAGGAGGACAAGCCCACCAGAGATGACTAAGGTTGCCCGCAGAGACGTGACAGCGCCAACATAATTTCGATTGAGATGGAAAGATATTATGTAAATTGGCTGGAGTGTGATACCGTCTCTATAGCAATTTAAAATTGTGTTCTTGCGTATCACAGGCCATTTTCAGTTTATGGCTATTAAAAAAAATAATTTGGTCCCAATCCTTCTCTTGTATTGGATGACCAAGTTCCTCCGTCCATTTTAGTCGTATACGAAGGTAAACCCGGTGATTCTAGAGTAGATAATAAAGTGTAGATCTTGGATATAGTGTGGGTTGGAGGCTCTGGAGCTATGCACAACTGCTCAAATCCTGTAAATGACCAATGTATGGAGGTTGTTTGAGCAGTAAAAACTATATAAATGCAGATAAATAAACCCAGTGGCTCTTCCTATGTCCATGTATGATTTGAAAATTTGAGGTCGAAACTGTTCTTAGCCTTAAAAAAAAATCCCAAAAAAAGGTGCGTGGTACATTACTTTTAAGCTGAAACTGTTCTTAGCCTTAAAAGAAATGCAGCACGCACGTTTTGTTTTTTTTTGGATTGTTTTTTAAGTTTTGAACTACCGCCCGTGTTCCCGTTAGGGATATTCACCCTCTTTGTCTTGTTTACGTCACCGAAAGTGGAAGCAAATAAATCTTCCAATGGGGACACTAGTTCTGGTAACCCTGGTGACACACCCAAAAATCTCTCACTTTGGAGGGATTTCTTTTTGCTTCCTAGTTAATGCTTTAAAGTGTTTGTAAACCCTTACATATACCCAATGAAGGTACTATCTTCAGGTAATGTACAGAGGTGAAACAAATCCTCCTACATAAGTTGTACCTGTTTGTCTGGTATCTTCTCTTCTGTACATCCATTCACAGTGCTGAATTTCTAAGCTTGTCTGAGACTTTTAAAAAAAGAGGGGGTACGGAGAGCGGAAGTCACACTTTGCACAGCTCGGTGAGAAGAGGTCTGAGAGCTGATTGAAAGGAAGGGACACCCCCCTCTTCACACAGCACTCAGGAACAGAGCGGAAACTGTCAATCAGCTGAAGATCCCTCCCCTGTCACCATTTTTCTCTTGGTGTCAGGAAAATGTGGCAGAAGTGATTCATGCTGATACCAGAGGAATGAAGCTGCCCACGTCACAGGCAGCAATGTCTGAAGGGCAGACCTGACGCTTTAGTTGCCATCTCTGCTCAGCCTTGGGAGAAGGACTTGTCCTGTGGATGTCATTAAGATGCTTCCTAAGAAGCCATGGTGCTACAGAGCTCACCTGATACATGATGCCCGCAAAAGCCACGAAGTGTCCCTTTCTGTCTCTGCCCCCATGCTACATGGCTGGTTTGGAATATTAGATTGAAGCGATCATGTGACCTTGATGAAAAATATAAAAATGAGGCATATGGAGATGGTTTTACTGAAATATGTGGACTAGTATCTAAGGAATGCTGACATATTACTATATTTTCTCAGTAAGAAGCAGCAGATGTAAGGAGGAAGAAATGTACTTGCTGTAGGTCAGAAATGTAAGTTGTAAACTTTCTGTTTTTAATTCCAGTATGGCTATGCACCGAAAGGCTCCTCTGTAATACTGTACAACAGCAAGGACTACAGACACTTCCAATACTTTGTAGCAGCAGACTGGCCAGGCGGCCTCTATGCCTCTCCCTCTATGGCTGGATCCCGGCCTGGTGGTATAATAGCTGCTTGCTGGGCCACAATGATGCACATTGGAGAAGATGGATATATTGACGCCACTAAAAAGATCATTACTACTGCACGCTTCATCATAAAGGAGTAGGTTTTATCTAGAAATATATGAAGTATTGCTTGTGCTCATTCACGTCTGCTTGCATCTTGCACAGGTTATGTGATGTTATGTTACAGGTTTTGCATGCTTATTTATATACCTTATTGTCTGTATTCTGTTTGTATGAAGCAGTTTTCAGTGTCCGTTCTTTAAAGTAGAGATAGGTGGCTAAAATATTACAACATTTTGGGATGCATTTAAACTTATTATGATATACTACAACACGCATAAGAAAATGATACTGTATTAATAAAGTGTATGTATAGCAAAACATTTTCTATTCTCAGATATAGTAGAGTATTCTACAACGCCTGTACATTTCCTGTCTGAGACTTAACAAGAAGTGAAAGGAAATCCCTGCAAAGTGAGGGGAAATCCCCTCTAAGACTAGAACTAGAACAGGTTTCACCATTTGTAGAATTCCCCTCATTTTGTTCTGGTGGCAGCTGTAACATGTTGAAATTGCCCTCCGTTTCTGAAAATGGTAACCAGAACCATTAGAATGGATGAATATTGGCAAAGAAAGAAAACCTGATAGCGGCTCTAGTACTTCCCTATGGAAAAGACTTTGTCAGGACACGGTCTCTGTGAGCTGAAATAACAAAGGGTGTTAACTGGATGTGTAGATAAGGACAATCCGCAACTCCATACATGCTCTTAATCAGTCCAGATTTATTATATCTCCTGTAAAAAAAAAAAAAAAAAAACCTGAATACAATAATATATTTTTTCCCACCATTCCTCTTTTTCTGTTGCCCTATCTTGTTCTCCCCTTGGTTATCTTTGTTATTGCTAATCATTGTTTTTGAATCGTATACTCCTCATTATTTTATTTTTTTTTTTCATTTTTGTTACTGTGGTTTGTTCTTTTTAAGGACTCATCTCCAGCCCTCCTTTCTTTCTGGTCTCATTGTATCAATTAAGGATTGAGAGGCTAATTGGAAGTCTCTGTGACCAATGAAGGAAGGGGAGAGTTTTCTCGTTAGTATATATTTTGTGCTGTTTTTGATACATTAATGTTGTGAGCAAGGCCATCATGGCTGAAACGCGTTAACATCTACCGTGTATCTTGTGGAGATATAATACATCTGGACTGATTAAGAGCAAGTATGGAGTTGCGAATTGTCTTTATCTACTCATTACACTGGCAGCGGAGCAACTGCACATCCTGCACCCGACAGCTCAGGAGGAGTTTCATTGAATTGGGGTAGTAGCACCTTCTTTTGTTAACTAAATGTACATACAAAGAGATAAATGGCGCTGCCTCCTATCGCTAATATGTCAAACGAAGGATATCCTTATCAGAAAACCAATCTATATCCAATTCATAAAGTGTGTTGTGCTCCTCTATATTCCCATGTGTTGCAAAAGGTAAAAAGTAGAAAAACTATACAATAAAAAAAAAAAAATCTCTAAAACCTATGTATTACCATTAATGTGTACCCTTTAGATAAAGTGCATACAATGTGTTTATAGAAGTAGCTTGAATCAAAGTGCAGTGTGCTACTCAAAATAAATAGAAATATCAACCCGTGTTACAATAAGTATAAAGCTGTGCAATCAGGTGTAGCAGACACATAAAAAAAAATCATGTGTGCTTTCCTTTAAATATGATTTTTTTAAAAATAAAAAGTGCAATGTGCTTTCCAAAAATTCATAAAATCTTATTAGTTCATCGATACATATAGTCCATTTCATAAAGGTAAGCTTCAACCTTTCAAAAATCTTAATCCACAAGATATCGGAGGTAGTACAGTTCCAGAGATCCCCTTAATCCTTAATCCACAGTGAAAGTCTCCTCAAATGACTTGTGCAGTAGATAACTTCTGTGCAGGGATGTGAGAATCATTCTCAGGTCCCCACTTACCGGATAGCAGCAGCCCTGCAGGAGTAAAACGAATGTAAGCCGAATGATGGCACTCTCTCTACCCAGGGGGAAGCTTCCTCCGCACAGCTGTATCAGCTCACTGGACACTCCTTTTGTTATTCTATGTTTGAGTACTCGGAGGCACAGAGGGATTTCTTCAGAATAGGGGAAGAAAGGTACAGTCATGCAGGATGATGGCAGCAGCTCCCCTGGATAGGTCCTGAGATTAATACATATGCAAAGAGAAGGGGGGCACCAATTCAGTGTACCTGTGTAAGCATTTGGAATGGATAGAATAAATTCACTCACATGGGTCGGAATCGGCATGTGACTGTTGCCTTCTGAGATATGCAGAGATCGGCAAGTCAGCGGCTGGTGGTGACAGAGGTTGACAGGTAAGCGGCTGTATCAGCAGAGCTCAGTATTACGAAGTAGGTGGTGTGCATGTCATCATTGAAGCTTTCCTGGGATGTCAGCAAAAAATTAGTTATAGTTGTATAGTCAACACCACATTCCAATTACCATTAGAAAAACTTTTTTGGAAAGAACGATGGGACTTTAAAAGGTGTTGAGAACTTCAGAGTAATTCACCACAACATATATGTAAAATATGTCTTTTTATTATAAATCCATTAAAATAATTAATAAGGGGTAATCATCCCCTTAAAAGACATACAGAAAACTGAGCACATCCTAATTGGCTAGTGCAACCACAGAGAAAAGAGGTCTTCCCCCCAACATAATAACATGTACAATAAACATCATCACATATAGAAGTCTAAAATATAGCTGTGATGCAGTAATTCATTGGCGATCCACCCACACCCTGTTCTAGCTTCCTCGGGGGTTTGAGGGATGCAGTTAAGGATGATTAAGGAAATGTCCAGGACATTTAACTGTATCCAGTCCTGAAAAGTTGATATATATTGGTAATCTCTCCCAACAAGATCACAAATGGAAGCATTATAAGATGGACACCAGGTGTAGAGACTAATTGCCAGGCAGAATGATGCCCTCCCACCGCACATGCACAGGGGGGATCCAGAAGTCACCCACAAGGGTGGGGGGGGGAGCATCACTTTTCTCTGCCTTCAATCCCTCATGCCCATTATCATGAAACTCAAGGGTTCCATCAGACAGGCCAGGCCACAAGACATAATTTAAACAGAGGCTCTATAAGTCCAGGGAGATGAAGTTGTGCCAAAATCAGACCGATTTCCCCAAAGATCTCTGTTTCTAGTGGATCTGCCTTTTGTACATCCAGCTAGGTGCTTCATAGGTGTTAAATTGTCAGTAGTGGTGCTATGGAGCTGGAGCGCAAGCTGATAGGCCCCACCCCTTTGTCAAACCAATCAAGTCTTTTGATTGGCTTGACAAAGAGGCAGAGCCCCAAAATACAGAACCAGT
>BLSH010213347.1:378427-395359 GCA_018402905.1 Glandirana rugosa | reverse complement strand
CCCCCCCCCCCCCCCCCCGACACTTAGTGCCGTCGTCCACGAGGAAAGCCACGCCAAGTGGTATAAGCATACCCGGAAGCTGCCGCACCACCAATCAGCTTGCGCTCCAGCTCCATAGCACCGCTGACAGTTTAACATCCAGCTGCTTCCCGGTGCCACACTGCCCGCGCCTGGTCGCTTGCCTGGCGATATCTGCACATCCCAGGAGAGCCTCAATAATGACATGAACACCACCTACTTCCTAATACTGAGCTCTGCCGATAGTCACTTACCTGCCGATCTCTGGCACCACCGGCCGCTGACCTGCATATCTCAGAAGGCTACAGTAACATGTCCATCCCAACCCACATGAGTGCATTTTGCTTATCCATTCCAAATGCTTACACAGGTACACTTAAATGGTGCGCCCCCTTCTGTTCTTCCCTTATTTAAAACCAGTAACTATTTTTTTCTTTTTTTTTCCTTTAAAATTATAGCCAATACAATGCTGCTTAGATCTGCTTTTTGTCAAAAAGCTGCGTGTGATTGATTTGTAAATGGTCTTGCCGTTCTTGCATGTATGTATATGTTTGATTCTCTAATTTACGTCTCTCGGCCGACTGAGCTGTTCAGCCCGAACCGTCTAGGTTTTGATCGGTTAATGGGCAGGCTGAATGTAACAGTTGATCGATCAATCAATATAGTTGCTAGCGATAATCATTGTCTTCTCCCAGCGGGGATGGCTTCCCCTGCCCGCCCCTCCACAGGGAGAAGATAATTGCTTGAAAGGAGGGATTCCCCTGTCAGCACTGTCTGTGTTGATGGAGGAATCGTGCAAATTTATTTCCTGCAGCCGGTGGTTGCAGGAAAGAAATTTGCACCATGTATAGCCGGTCTTAGCAGTGGATCATGAGTGTCTGGTTATCTTCACTAATCAGGTTAGTATTTTACTTAATGTTGTCATATGGTTTATTTATATCTTTGAAGGTTGCAAAAGATCAAGGAAATCTTTATTTTTGGAAATCCAGAGGTGTCTGTCATCGCACTGGGGTCGGATAAATTTGATATTTACCGCTTGTCCAACTCTTTGACCGCTAAGGGCTGGAATTTGAATACTCTTCAGTTTCCATCTAGGTAAGTACATTTTTAAAAGCTGGTTTCAACACATATACTTCTATCATAACTATGTAATTTGGCTTCCTGCTCTTATGCTGAGTCCTGAATTCCACTATTTGAAACTTTGAGAAATATTACCATCAAAGAAGCAACGTATCACATTCCTGTCCTCTTGTGCTGAAATGGACTATACAGCTTTGTCATATCTGCAGTGTAATTTGAAAGAAAAACCCTTCTGCAGATAAGGTAGCCAGGCCTTTTTTTATAATTCCTTTATTTACTTGAGACAGTCACATGAGCAAACATAGATATCAAGAGTATAAGTATAAAGCCAGGTACAATATCAGTATAGCCTTCAATCAATAGTCAGATAAGGAGCCTGGCAAATATATAGTGATCCTACAACCTGACAGTAACATGGGTAAGTTCTCTCGCCTCACTAACATGGCGAGCACCCATCTGAACGTTGGTAATGTATCAGAGAAGGGCACGTACGGCAGAGCCATACTTGCCATCAAGCTACAGATAGTTTTATTTTCAGCAATATACAGAAGAAAAAAGAAGAAAGAGGGGGAGGGAAAGGCATCAACTGAGTAGGGGGAGGAGAGAGAGTGAAAAAAAGGGGGGGGAGGGTAAGGGGAGAGTAGGGGGGGAGGGGTGGTAGCCAGGCCTTTTTAAGCTGGGTATACACTAGTAGATTTTCAATAATGTCCATAAATTCTCAGTCCCTGTGCCTGTCAGAATTATATCGGGTTTTTACTACAGATAACGTGAGTGTGCTGCTATTTTAATAAATCTTCGGTTGGAACATAGCTGAGAGCACTTCTTTTTATCTTCTACATGTCCATTTGGTTCTCTGGAATTTCCGGATTGCTGGTTACTTCCAATTTCCCCTGTGGGGACAAGCGTTACTGACTTACTGGTAATTCCTGTCTCGTTAAGCGAGCAATTCACCTGCTGGTAGAAGGACAGTCACATATGGATAGTTGATGGACCATCTTTCTCACATGGACTTTCATTTTTCACTCTGGGATTTGTGGATCTTTATTCTACTTTTATGGGACTTGTGTTTTTATTCTTAATTTTATATTTTGCAACTTTTGAATTTTTATATTGCGCTGCACTTCATTTCTATCTGAAAAAAAAAATGTCTGGTTGATCCCACTAATGGTTAGAAAACTGAACCACAGAAAAAAATTGAATGAAATTCTACTAGTGTATACCCATTTTAGTCCTAAATGTGGAAGACGACAGGTCTGTAATAAAGAATAAACCTGCTCCTATGAACCAGTAGACTTTTTCCTTCCTGAACGTCATGTGTCAGTTGATGCAGTGATGGGGTGGGTATAGACCTTGACAAAAGTTCCTACTGACTTCCAGTATTCTTAATGCAAACTTTTAGTCAGTCTAAGCCCTGGTTCCTGTGATTTGTTGTGCGATTTGACAGTTCGAAATCGCATAATAAGGTGAACCCTATTAGCGGCAATGGAACCATTTAAAATGTTGAGACTCAAATCGCAGCTAGTTTGAAAAAGGTACCTGCACTACTTTTTGGGGATTTCATGTTAGATGAAGGTGGAGGTGCAAATTGCACCGGTCTGCGACTATGAAATTGCACTGAAGTTGCTCCATTTCAAAGCAGCACAGGTGTAAACCAGGGCTAAATGTAATAAATGATCACCAGGGAGGAATAGCCAGAACCTGCAGCTTGCAAATTGTCTTAATTATATCCAAACTGATTAAACAAAGGACCAGTTTACTGTCCTTCAAACTTTAGGGGGGTGAATTGTGGCCAACAGTAGTAGAAAATGTCCTGTGTCAGTGGGAGTCAACAGGAATATTACCCCGTCATTGGTATCAGTGGGAGGAATAATGCCTCATCATTGGTGTCAGTGGGAGGAATAGTGCCTCATCATTGGTGTCAGTGGGAGGAATAGTGCCCCATCATTGGTGTCAGTGGGAGGAATAGTGCCTCATCATTGGCATCAGTGGGAGTAATAATGCCTCATCATTGGTGCCAGTGGGAGGAGGAATAGTGCCTCATCATTGGTGTCAGTGGGAGGAATAGTGCCCCATTGTGATGTCAGTGGGAGGAATAGTGCCCCATTGTGGTGTCAGTGGGAGGAATAGTGCCCCACCCTTGGTGTCGGTAGAAGGAATAGTGCCCCACCCTTGGTGTCGGTAGAAGGAATAGTGCCCCATCCTTGGTGTCAGTAGAAAGGAGTAGTGCCCCATTCTTGGTGTCAGTAAAAAGGAATAGTGCCTCATCATTGGTGTCAGTGGGAGGAATAATGCCTCATCATTGGTGTCAGTGGGAGGAATAATGCTTCATCATTGGTGTCAGTGAGAGGAATAGTGCCCCATTGTGGTGTCATTGGGAGGAATAGTGCCCCACCCTTGGTGTCGGTAGAAAGGAATAGTGCCCCATCCTTGGTGTCAGTGGGAGGAATACTGCCCCCCGTTGTCAGTGTCAGCAGGAGGAACTATGCTTCACTATTGCTGACAGTGGAGGGAGTAGTGCCCCAAGAGCCGGATAAAACCAAGCAAAGGGCTGCAGTTTGGAGATCACTATTCTACAGTGTTCCAAGAGAAACCAGAGGTGATCTAATTTTGAAAATTTCAGCTAGGAAGACATTGCCTCCCAAAGCTTACTATTGTCCCATCAGTGTAATGAATGGCTTCACCAATCGGAGGAAAGGCAGTGGCAGTAGAAGACGGGTGCTGACTTCTAGATGAAAATACAATTTATATCTTGTAGCCCCAGGTTTTGGGCCTTTCAATATGTTCTAGAAGATAACTGAGACTGACTAATGAGTATTCCAGGTCATTATGCTTTTCTTGACACCTTCAAGCAGGAAGGGCACAATCCGCTCACATGATTGTGGTTGTCTGTTTCAGGAAAAAAAAGAAAACTTTTGATATTACCAGCTCTTTAAGCTTCAGAAACAACACTTCTATCGGGTTAAAACATTTAGAACCCATAGAAAGGCCCATATTCAGACTAGTTTTTCTTTTGTAAAGCCCTTTTACTACAAAAATCAGTGAAGGACAGTTGCCTACAGAAACCTCAAGTTCTTCAGTCTATCAGTCTAGTCCTATGCATGAACTGACCGGTTCTACAGGTACCACAGTTAAGGAAGTCCCAGAAACCAGTGTTTCCGGTGCTTAAGCCAGCAGCTGTAATAAAATCTTCATTTGTTTTTTTTGTTTTTTTTTTTATGACAGCATTCACATATGTCTCACCGTGCCGCATACAAAGCCTGGAGTTGCACAGCTTTTTGTGAAGGACATTCAGGAGTCTGTCACAGTGATAATGAAAGACCCCGGAGCCAAAACCACTGGAGTGGTAACTATTATTTTATTACCCATTTTAAACCTCGATTTAGAAGTATCGCATTAGAGATATTATACGAATATATAGTGTTTTCCTGCTTGTCATTGAAGATCAACTATATTCAATGACCGTTTTATTATTTGACATTACATAAGTGCAGCTTTCTTTCAGTGGGTAGGGAGAGGAAAATAATATGGACATTTAATGTGTAATTATGGTTTTGTACGTTAATCTATACAGAACTGAAATACAAGTTTTGTGGCAAGTTAAAGGTGGGTTCAAATACTGTACTCCTCAAAGATATTGGCTGCAAGGCCTGCCATTGGAATTCAAGTTCTGGTTTTCTACCAAGGGCACTGCGATTGTATCACATTGTCGCAGGAGGATTCTCCATTTATTCATGTAGGTGTCACTGAGGAGAAGCCAGCAGAATAGTGACACCATAACTTGAGTCTGTAATTGCAGTGAAGACAGCCTGAAAGTCTGACATGCAGAGTTTACCCCACAAGGTCTAGCATACCAAGAGCCACCAACAACATGGACATATCACTTTTTCATTGGCCATTTAAGTTTTAGCTCACCCTGTTAACACCTAACTTATGATGTTTGAGTGTTCAGTGTGACACTTCAGTTGCTATCTTGGGGAATTGCTGGGTAACAGCAGAGAAAGTTGAAGAGCATAAGAAACTTTACTAGGTTTGTCTTGTATATTAAAACTAGAAGGCAGATCTAAAGACGCGCACCACTAAAATAGATCATAGATCCGCACCACTATAGATGTGAGACTATGTATCCAGCCACACTCACAAAACTAAGCTGCCTTTTTAAATGAATAATTGAATCAAAATGTCATTATATCCAGCAAGATATAAGCAGCGCTAAAATACAATCTAAAATACATCCATACATTTTAAACAGCACCCAGTGATCCGTGACAGTCCATAGCAATGTGAGATTATTACACTGAGTCCATATAAATCTGGTTCAGCTAGGACAAATACTTGATCTCTTTCATCCTCCATACACCACGTGAGCATGCAGGTGCCCTGCTTCCCCAAAAGGTGGGGTGATCACCAGTGGAAGTCCATTGTGATGAAACACGTCGTGATTGGGCTGTACTGCAACGCTCACAAGCAGGCGCCTCGTTCCCCTTTCTCCCCGCTGGACGGAGGAGAAGAGGTGACCGGCTTTTGGCGGATCACGGAGTCTGAACAAGCTCAGGGAAGGACGGCGTATGCATATGATCGGATGTGTTTTTGATACCGATACCTGGTAAGAGTGGATCACACGGGGGGGGGCATTTTTAGTATATGCTGAGGAAAAAACTAAGTATACAGCTTTACACTATGTCCGGACCTCTGTTTTTTACTTCATACATGGATACTGGCTTGGAGTGAATGGACCATAGCTACAAATAAAGGGATTGTCAAATGCAGATAGAGCACTACCAAACGCTGAGGCTAGAGCATTAGAATGCCTAGCAACTAACTGCGGTAAGAGTCCACCTTTTGGGGAAGCCAGGCACCTGCATGCTCACGTGGTGTATGGTGGATGAAATCTTATGAAAGAGATCTAGTATTTGTCCTAGCTGAACCAGATTTGGACTGGTTGTGTAATAATCTCACATTGCTATGGACTCTCACGGATCACTGGGTGCTGTTTAAAATGTATAGATGTATTTTAGATTGTATTTTAGTGCTGCTTATATCTTGCTGGATATAATGACATTTTGTCTTGTATATTGTCCTACCCTCAGTTTTTACTCTCATAGCTCCTTTTTATTTCCCAAAATACATTGGGACTTGAGCATTAGTAACACGTTTCAGCTTGGTGTTTTCTAAAGTAGACGGGATTTAAAGCCAAACTCCAAAACACAGTTCAGATACCCACCCAGCAGATCCAATGTCGTCCTGCTAAGATCCTCTTCTCTTCTACCTTTCCTCTGGGCTCAGCCGGCGGGCCTCGCAATGACACGTTGCTAGGCCCGTCCCCCACCTCCTTTTGTGCATGAAAGACTAGGTCTGCTGAGATATGTGACATGCATATCCCAGGAGGCATAGGGAGCACAGTGCACATAATTCGCTTAGGCGAGTAATATTCAAAGAGGGACTGGACCAAACTTTTTTTCTTTTCATAATAAAACAAACTCTAGGGGCGGAGTTTTACTTACTGCTGTCCCAGTGGATGGTGCTCCTTTTTGCTCCATTGGTGGGCTGTGTCATCACACCCAATGCATATAACCTGTTCCTGTTCCTGCAGATCCCTCTTCTAATTGTGACAGCAGGCTCGGGGATCTTCTCACCGCACCCTCTGTCACAATTTGAAAAGAATGCGGCTGTGCGGGGCTCTGCCCAGAGTTCTGTGTATGAATGAATTTCAAGTACAGACAGGCTTTGTGGTTGATTGCTTGTAGTTCTCAATGAACTGCCAGGGCGCTGGTGAGCACTTTATATAGTTCATTGATTTTTCCTGTCATTCAGTAACATGGAATGGGGCGACAATCTGCAGGAGCCTGAGATTGCACCCGTGATCTGCTGATCACAGGTGCGATGCTTTTACAGGCTCTAAAATAATAATAATAATAATAATAATAAATGCTTTTTTTTTTACCTGCAAAAAAATGTGAAATGCATTTTTTTTTTTTTTAGAAAGGTGAATTTATCCTTTAATAGAATGGACGGGCAGGGCTTAAAGGGGCTCTGTCCAAGTCTGTGCCTACCTTCCCTTTTCTTGGCATTGTGTTGTCTCCTACAAATGTACTTTAGGTACCATTAGAATGAATAATCCAACATAACTGAACATACGTTCTTTAGCCATGATCTCATAGTGATTACAGTACAGTGAAAGTATTACATAGTTGAGAGCTTGTTTTTCATTTTCCAAAGTAAGCCATTTTAGGGTTAAGGGGTTTAGTTGTAAATTGAGCCTAGGAATATTTACCTGTCCTTGCATGTGCCTGAGATTGCTGTAATATTTGCTTGTGTTTTGTTTACAGGGTGCCATATATGGGATGGCACAAACAATACCTGACAGGTCTATGGTGAACGAGATTTCCAAAGCCTTCCTGGACTGCCTGTATCTCACTGAAATGCCTTCCAGTGCCAAACAGAAAAACGGTTCACCTGGGCACTAATGACCAGCTCTACCTTTCTGTGGGAGGTACAAAACGGTTCCATGGAGCCAACACAGCAGGATGGCACATAGACTGCTTTTTATTACATTTACTTTTGTAGCCTTTTAAGGAACAGGTATTTTTTGATGATCATTTTTGTATGCCAGGTACTTCTTGTTCCTTATTTTTTTCCTAATTCAGGGTAAACATGCGTAATTTATTTAGTAAATAAGTGCTATGTAATAACTGTAGAAATTCATCATTGCACATTTTGTTTTCTTGTATGAGTGCATCTTTGCTCTGTTACCATTGTACTGATCTGACATGCTTCTGTTTGTCATTGTTCTTGTGGGCAAACCACCATGTCATACGTCTTATAGGCTGTTTGAGTTTCGTTTACATTTAGTCTTGCTGAATTAACATTAGGCTGACGACAGGCAAAGTAGATCTAATCCCACTGATTTAAATTTCATAAAAGCTTTACCATGTTTGTGTAATTTAAAAAGTTGGTTTTCATTTTTTTTACATCTTCAGCTTCCATTAGAATAATACCTGGTAATCCTGCCATTACGTTTCCTGTTCAGGCACTTCCTGTTATAGAGTAACAGTGCTCTCCTGTCTCTCAATGCTCTTCAGCATTTTTACCCCATCACATGTGCTTCCAGCAGGGACTATATGTGACTGTGCTGACACTCATTGTACAGGCATGACCTGCCCTTGTGTAGCCAATGCTAGGGCTCATGCATGTGAACAGGAAGTGTCTGAAAAAGAAGGGGGAAGATCAGCAGCTATGAGATGCAAAAAGGATGACATAACAAGAAGAATACAGTATTTTCTATAGTAAAACAAAATTTTTCATTTTAAAGAGGGATATAGTAATATAGATGTCATTCAGTTAATGTTTAGATCTAATTTTAAGAAAGCTGGAGCTTTAAAACATGACAAATGTTATAGTGTAATCCCCAGTATGCTGAGTGTGCTGGGGGAAAATATATGCTGAAAACTATTCTACATCAACTCTTTAAGTTGGTTATACATGGCTCAAATTTTGTCTGATTTCTGCTGAATCAGCTGAAATTCATGTTATGGGTCCCCTATCTTCACCAACTGCTTAACAAGCAAGGAGTAGTGTCTGATGTGGAAGGGCCACAGAGCTCACACTCAAATGCTGCTGAAAACTTTTCCATTATCAAATACAATGCTGAAAGTTTCTGTCTGACATTTTCCCAAGACCCTTCTCATGAGGAAATATTCACAGCTATAGTCCTGGGCCGACTTGACTACTGCCTTTGGCTGTCAGCTGACTTTTCTTTAACGGCGGTTACAGCAGGAAACACTGGATACCAGCCTGTCTGCCCATAAGCTGACAGATAATGGCAATTGGTGTGTTTGGCACAACTCCTCGTTCATTATAGATCAAAAAGGTGATTGGCTGAGAGCTGACAATGTTTGTCAATGTCAGCCCTGGATTACTGGTGTTAAATTGAAGCTAAACACACACTGTTTAATTTACATTGTCCCTTCTATTTCTGTATGTGGATGATGGCACTGTAAGTACCTTTTTCCTAATCAATATACAGAGCAACGGCGGCTGCTGCTGCTCAGTAATGTGGGCAGGGGGGGGGGCACTCGCACCATCCCCCCACCCCCTGGTGCTCACTTGATCGGCGATCCACTTGCAGCGATCACCCGCTCCCGAACAGGAAGCGGGTCCTAAGACTCCCTGGCCAACCAGTTCTCAGGACCCGCTTCCTGATTAGCTGGGAGGAGAAGCAGGAAGACCGTGAATATTCGCTAATGTCACACAACTCTGCGCCCAGAGCCCACCCTTTTTTGAAGCCAGTTAAAAAATTGAAAGCCATGCGCCCTGCATGGAAATTAGGGGCCGTGCGTATGGATTAGGAGGGCCCCTAATGAGTGGGCCGCCCCTGATCCAGGGGTCACATGACCCTGCTCTTTCCCAGCCTGTCTGCAAGGAAACATAAGCAGGAGGAGCTTCTATTCCTCTGCTGCTGGTCACATGTTCAAAATAGAAAAACAGCCTTTCGAATACAGAGTAAAAATAATATGAATAAACGGTTTTAAATTGTAATACAAATATATATTTGCAATCAAATCTTTATTATTTTTTGGCAATAACATGGCGTGGGCGTATTTCTGCCAGTCACAGGTTGTCACTCTCCTTCAACCTGTGTCTTAGAATAAGAAGGAAGTGAAGCCTCCATCAATCTACATGCAATATCACACCCCCATTGTGTTTAGCTGGTTAGTGGACATGGAAGAGGAGGGATGAAGTGGGCTGTCATTTACCACTGTGTATACACCCACATGTGTGACTCTATAGTCACATTGGCTGCTCAGATGTGATAGGGAGGAAATGCTCAGCATAGAAACTCACTGAAAGCTGAGCATGTGCAGAGCTGCCACCGCTATTCTGCAAAATCCCTAGCTGCACTGGGGACATGGACAGAAGGGAGGGATGGAGAACAACAGATCAGTTTTTGAATGAATCCCGGAGTGACTGAGTATAAACGGTATGTAATACACCATTTATTGATAGATTTTAATGATGTGGTTTTAGTGACACTTAAACTGCTTCAATATTCTTGCCTTGTAAAGCAATGATAATAAAAGGAAGCCATATTTATAATCATTTCTCATCAGATTTTAATCAGGTTCTTGTATCTACTTGTTAATGATTACCATGTTCCAGTATTAGGGGAAGCCAAATATGTGTAACCTTTCATTCCTGTCAATAATAATCGGAGTATTTATAGGAGGTCATGTTGTGTTTTTCTAGCTGTGGTAGCCTTTATTACAGGAATAAAGTCATAATGGTGATATCATCTTTATATTCAGGTAACTAGAATTCTTGTTATGAATTATTTAAATGCTGGTGAAATCTTACCAGTCAACCAAAATGAGAGGTTGTGGAATGAGTGGTTGATCGTGCTTTGAGTCATTCACAAGTTTCATATATACAGGGATGTCAATAGAGAAATATTCTTGCATGGTTCCTACCCACCTCATAGTTACATAGTTAGGATGAAAAAAGACTCAAGTCCATCTAGTTCAACCAAAAAAAAAAAAGAAATTTTATAAATATATATATATATATATATATATACAGTATATATATCCATACAATCCCATATACAATCCTTCACCCACGGTTGATCCAGAGGAAGGCACAAAACCACAGCAAAGCATGATCCAGCTTTACCTATAAATGTTAGTATCCAATTATGTTATGTACATTAAGGAAAGAATCCAGGAAACCTCCTTATGGAGTCTCACACTTCCTGCTGCAGCCGATGGATGTTCACTCCTATGGCATTCTCTGTGAGGTAGGAAAACAGGGAACAATACAGGAGCGAGAGCGCAGGAATTTTGCTGACTTACGCCCAGAAAGATTGAGTCTGAGAATCAGCCCTCTGACACTTACCCACAGTGCATAGAACACAACACTGACCTTTGTTATTGGCCAGTTATAAAGCTCAGTCCTTAGACTTCCAGTTAGTTTGTGCCTGGATGGGAACAATCAATGAAGCTTCAGCCTCTAAAAAACAAACATCACTTTGTTTCCTATACAGGGTGATGAATATGTTTTTTGTAAGGTACCATACCATAAATTGGCCACATTTCAGCTTATCCAGTGCAGATAATTTGTATCTCCACTTCAAGCATATATATGGCTGCGTTCGCGTTGATTTGTGACCTTGTTTATCTTGTCTGCTATTCATTTGTTATCATGTGTTCTGTCAAAATAGCCAACTTGTTGAAATCTCCAATCACGGCACTTTTGACAAGTTTGCTGTTTTGATACAACACCGGAGCGTATACACTCTGGTACACTATATGATGAGTGCACATTGTTAGTCCACCCAATACTAACCAACAACATGGCCGCCTAGAAGGTGGCAAAAACGTTTCCTCCTTAACCGCCGTTGTGTCAACAGCCATGTCGTCATGTACCGGAGAGTATACGCTCCAGTGTTGTGTCAAAAAAAGCAAACTCGTCGTGATCTCCAATTAAAGATGCTGGAGAGTAACCGGAAGTGATGTGGTTGGAGATTTTGACGAGTTTGGCTGTTTTGACGGAACAGTGGTCTAAAACATGTCTAGGCTCTGTATCTGAGTCCTCTCTCTCCCCCAGTGCCTGAAACATGACTGATAGAGCTGGTCTGTGGTCTAGTCATACACTGCAGGTTGGACTTGTCAGTCATTCCTGCTATCGTCATCATCTCATCTAAATGAGAACTGCAGTTGCACATGAAAAAAAATAAATGTTTTTGACATATAACAGGATTAGCCTACCTTGTAAATGTCACCCCTTTCAGCAGTAGCAGCCTTGCAAAATTCTAGAATCAGTGGGTGTCTCTTTTTGCTGGGGCTCCGTGGGTGGAGTTGTGATGTCACAAGACTTCCCACCCACCTCTATACTGAGAGCTGAAGGAGATGGGGAAGGGGAGTGTGAAGCTCTGTATGTAGGAGGTAAGGAAATGACCTGTCAGTCACACAGCACCGGATGAAACCACTCCTTTTTCTCCCTTAGTTGGTCTTTCTCTGACTGAAAAAAGATAAGGGGATTACGCAGAGTTGGATTAACTCTTTGTGGCAAGACTGGGCACAGATGACACGATATCCTTTCCTGTACAAGGTAGAAGTGTCCACTTTCGGGTTTACATCCACTTTAAGGCTGAAGATGCTGTAGGCCAGTGGTTCTCAACTCCTGTCCTCGGGACCCACTAACAGGCCATGTTTGCAGGATAACTGAAAGACATCACAGGTGATATCATTTGCTGCTCAGTGATTTCAGTATTCTAGTCTGCATCTCCCCAAGGTAATACTTAAAATCTGGCCTGTTGGTGGGTCCTGGGGACCAGAGTTGAGAACCACTGCTGTAGGCCATCCAGTTCTAAATTAGAATTTTTGCTTCATGAGATACGCCTAGTCCCTAATGCAGTACACACACTTCACATGATAATATAACAAAATGTGCTGCTTTAATTCAGTTATCCCTTTAGGTGACCAATTTCAGGCACCCTGGCTTTATAATTTATTTGATCTCCTGTACACTGACAAAATGACCACTGAAATGAGCATATTGTACCTTATTAGTGAAGTTTAGACTGTATTTTTTTTCTTTTTGTGCCTACTTATAATCATTGGAAACTTATAGAAGACCTCATTCACACGGGCACATTCCTCTTTACAGTAAAAACAGACTGGCATATTGGTGCCCGGGAGCCCCAGGTGCTGTATACAGCCGCTTGTAGACTTGAACAATTGTAGGTGGCTCCATAGAGGGCAATGGATGGTCCAATTAGGTCTGCCTAAAAAAACTGACAGGTGGACCCGACTGGTCCGTCCGTGTGAAAGACGCCTTAAGCCTCGTACACACGCACCGATTATCGCACAACCGCACTTCCAACTTTTGTGCAAATTGGTGGTCCGTGATTTTGTGTAGCGTACTGACGTAGTCAAGCAATCGTCCAACAAAGCCGAACGTAGTGATAGGAGCTTATAAAGAGGAAGTTCATGTGAATGTGACTTGTGAATTAGGAATGCAGGTTTACACGACCAAACAGTTCCTGGATTCCGAGAATGCGTGTTTTGTACTTCCAACTTTTGTTGCTCCAACTTCTGTACACACGAGCCAACAATCGGCCAACAAAGATTTTCTAGTCTTCCCAGACAACTTCTGTTGGATGATAATTGGAAATTGGCTGTTGAATCGTGCGTATTAACGATCGGATTATCGGCCAGGCTGTTGGACGACCGTTGTTGGCCAATAATCTTACCGTGTGTACGGGCCTTTAATCTTTTTCGTTCAATGGAAGACACAGCTCTGCTGCAGACAGTCACCGAATGGGTTATATCACCATGTAGTGGTTATCTGAAGCAGAGCTCTGTCTTCCAATGAACACAGAAAAAAGGATTTTACATTGAGTAACAAAAGTCCTGTGTTTTTTTGGGGTTTTTTTGGGTTTTTTTTATGTAGGGAATAAAAAAACTCCCTACCAATGCTTGCTAATCTCTAAAAAAAAAAAAAAAAATCTGTAACTATAGTGTCCATTATGAATCCATAATAACCACTAATAAAAATAAAAGCATTTACTCCTACCTGCTGGAAAGTACCATCGATGTTCACATATTCTAGGCACTGGTAATTTATTAGTAGTTTATCACAATGCGATAGAGGCATGCATTGAAAATCATCAGTAGGCGTTAGCAAGTGCACTTAATATTCTTCTATGCGATGTTCACTTTTTTTTAACCTGTCATAACGGTTTTCTTTTCCAACTTTTTTTTTTTAATAGGTTATTTTATAATGGACTAATCTAGTATAGTGGTGTTTTTTTTTTGTTTTTTTAATGTGAATATTCAACAAACCTACCTTGTGTGACTGTATAGATAACATTAAATCTTTTAAAGAGCAATGTTTTATTTTGTTAGAAATAATTGAAGCCCCAACTACAGCCAAAGTGTTTAGTTTTAAATAGAATGGGGATAGGTTGAGCCTTTCTGTCTTGGCGACCGCACAGGAAGTAAGGGAAATCTCTCCTAAAGGGATACAGAGGGCAGAGTAGGGAATAGGCACCCCTTGCTGTTGGAGAGGTAAAGGTAGTCATTTCCTGTATGTAGACAGAGAGAGGAAGTGAGGAGAAATCTCCCCAGTGGGGAAGCAGAAAGCAATAAAAATCCCACAACCTTTCCCTACACCATCCACAAGAAAAAAAGATCATTGTTGTGGCAGTAGTTTGGATCTAAGTAGATAATGTTTTTAGTAATGATACGCATCATTCTTAAAAATATTAGCACCTTCATACAACAGTTCGTATGGAGTGAAGCAACTGCACGTGATGACAAGCAAAAACACTGTATGAAAAGCAAGTGATGGACCGGTTCAAAATGGTTAGGCATTCCTGTTTTGTGACTGCAGTGATCACCTGCCTTATGCTTAAATCTCAGGGGTTTTTTTTACCTTCATGCATTCTATGGATGAAAGTAAAAAACCTGTGTGCAGCTCCCCCAATACTTACCTGAGCCCCATCTTGATCCAGTGATGTGCACGAGAGCCTTGGCTCTCGCTACTGTCAATCACAGCCAGTGAGGAGAGAGCTAGGGGTGGGGCTGAGCTGCGCTCCATGTGTGAATGGACACGTGGCTCGAGTGCCTTTGGCAGGAGGTTTGGGCCTGGAGCACTGGCGGGGGACCAGAGGAGGAACGGGTCTGCTCTGTGCAAAACTACTGCACAGTCCAGTAAGTATAACATGTTATTTAAAAAAACAAAAAAAACACACAAACCTTTAATATCACTTTAAAATCGCTATGGAGATGGAAAGAAAGTCTTTCGAGGGTCTGATCAGGCTTTTTAGTGCTAGAATTCATGCCTGAAAACTGCCTCCCATTCATTGGAATGGGTGCTTTCACACTCGGGCGGTGCGTTTGCGGGACGTTCAGAAAAGTCCTGCAAGCAGCATCTTTGGGGCGGCTTGGGAGCGGTGTTAACGCCTCTGCATGTTGTAATGAATGGGTAGCGCTTCCGCTGCAACACAGGAGTTTTTAGCCATTTTTGGGGGGTTAAAAACTCCCCACTAGCACCCGAAAAGTGTTGCAAAAGCACCGTTAAGACGACCATCGCTTTAGCGCTATTTTGGCGGCGCCTCAGTGTGAAAGGGGTCTAAATGATGGATTACTGGCTGTATAGTTATCCTCAGATGGGACATCAATAGATATGTATTGTCCATGTATGTTTACCCACCACCTCAACCCCCAAGAGCTGTGGCTTGCAATTCATAGCGTATCATCATGGAAAAATTTTCACTAAGGTTATGCTGGCTAGGGTAGAAAGGGCATTTTGTACTGCAAGTCTGTCTGTTTCACCCATTCTATCGGGTTCATCAGAAACTGGTGCAGCTGTGCATGGTAGCCAATCAGCTTCTAAGGGTGGCCATACACGGTTTGAATCTTGGCCGGTTCAGCAGGAACGGGCTGAGATTCCAATAGTTGATGGGCAGGCTAAAAGTACCAACTTGATTGTTTGTTTAACTTTGGTACAACCAGCCTGCCAGATTCTCTTGCGAATATCGCTAGCAGCTGCTACTGATAATCGTTGTCTCCCCGTACCAGGAGAAAGCCATTGCTGATTCCCCTGTCAGCACTGTCTGTGTTGATGGGGGAATTGTGCGAATTTCTTTCCTGCAACCCATGTATGGCCAGCCTAACCTCAGCATGTTCAATTTAGCTTTGGCAACATAACCTGGAAGAGGATTGGTTTCTATGCAGCGCTGCACCAGATTTTGCACTCCCCAGGTTATGTAAATAACCCCATCTTTTGTTTTCCCTCCTCAGTAGATCGACCATTACAACTGTTTGCAGCTGAATTCCAGTTTCCATTGATTGTAGGTGTATATTGTTCCTGAGCTAAAACGGCAACCCAGACACTGTAATGGATGTTTATAGCCAAATGTAAGGGATTTTTTTTTTCTTTTAGAAAGTGCCATGTCAGAGATGATTCTGGCTGCAGCACAAATAAACAACTGTCCATGTACTTGTACTGTTATCTAGTCACGTGCATAAAAGTCATGTATACTCCTATTCTTGCCATAGACCATGTTTATTATGGAGTCAACAAAACTACTTACAGCTGAACTAAATAATAAAGTGCCTTGTATCACCTTGTAGGTGGCTGATAATTGTATTGTAATGTGATCCTGGAATAAAGTCTCAAATTATTACTTTTCAACTGTGACTTGTTTCTTCTTTGTTAAATGGATGAATTTCATACAGTAAGGGGAAAAAAGTATTTGATCCCCTGTTGATTTTGTACGTTTGCCCACTGACAAAGAAATAATCAGACTATAATTTTAATGGTAGGTTTATTTTAACAATGAGAGACAGAACAACACAAATATCCAGAAAAACGCATCTCAAGAAAGTTTTTTTTTTATATATTGATTTGCAGTTTAACCACTTGACAACTGGGCACTTAAACCCCCTTCCTAACCAGACCAATTTTCAGCTTTCAGTGCTCTCACACTTTGAATGACAATTACTCAGTCATACTACACTAGACCAATCCTTCCCCCAAATTCACGGGTCAACAGTTCACCAATTTGACGTTTAGTTATATATTTTTTTTTTGAAAGAACTCTACGCAAAAAGACCTATAAACACAACAAGACAGAGAGTAACAATTTTATTTGGATGGTAATTTTAATATCAGACTAATAAAGAAACAGTCACCCGTTTGCATGTTTTAGTTGTCCCCTAGTTTATGAAAAAAGGGGAATGACATACTTTAAGTAGGTAAATTGTTTCTTCTTTGTTCAGTGTCAACTTTTCATTATTAAACTCTGAAATAAGGTCCTAGTGTAATGTTATG
>BLSH010213347.1:358820-371831 GCA_018402905.1 Glandirana rugosa | reverse complement strand
CAAATTCTCCCCCCCCCCCCCCCCAAATGTCCTCTCCTTTCACCTCTTCCAGCGCACCCCCCCCCCCCTCCTCCTAGCACAAATCCTCTCCCCCCATGCAACTAAGAGCTCAATCACGAGTGCAGCAGGCGCTGCATCTTCCCTGAAAAGTGATCTGAATGTGTTTGACAGGTGCTGAGGAGGCAATATGTTGCCTCCTCACCACCTGATTTAAAACCCATGATTGCCAATACAATACATGCAATTGCAAACTGGTAGTACAGCATTTAGACGGTTAAATCAGGCGTGAGTAGGCAACACTGCCTGGTGATCTTTGAACTCTCTCATGTTGTGCAGGTAGATCTCCAGCTCTTTAACTGGTTCCACACCGCGCGCAGTATGTTTACTGCGGCGGTGTGGACGCTTAGCGCGAATCGCCGTAAAAAGGCGGCGATTCGCGCAGGCGCAGCTAGGGGGCGAGCGCACACTGCTGGCGGCGCACTCTCGTGCCCGACACAGTCCGGAGGAGTGTGCCCGCGGCTGGGGCAGACCCGATGTCCGCCGGCAAGCTGCTAGAGCCAAAGAGCGGGGAACCGCCAATGTAAACACGGCGGTTCCCCGCTCTTTCAATGGTGACATCAGAGATCTACTGATCCCTGTCACTGGGATCAGTTAGATCCCTTATGTCCATGGCAGCCCAACCCCCCCCCCCCACAGTTAGAACATGCCCAGGGAACACAGTTAACCCCTAGATCGCCCCCTGCAGGTTAACCCCTTCACTGCCAATGGCATTTACACAGTAATCAGTGGACATTCCCAAAAAAAGTGTCAAAAATGTCCGACATGTCCGCCCCAATATCGCAGTACCGCTAAAAATCGCAGATCGCCGCCATTACTAGTATAAAATTTAAAAAATATAAAACCCCAGAAATGAATTCTCATCATCCGTAAACGCGGCAACTTTTGCCCAAACCAATCAAACGACGATTGCGATTTTTTTTTTTTTTTTTTTTTTTTTACCAAAAATAAGAGTAAGAATATAAAATCAGCCAAAACCGATGAAAAAAAAATGGTTTTTTTTAATATATTTTTTTTTTTGATTTGAATTTTAGCAAAAAGTAAGAAATAGTTTTTTTTTTTTTTGCAAAATTGTCGCTTTAGGTTTATAGCGGTGATCAGAAATGACGCAGCGGTGATCAAATACCACCAAAAGAAAGCTCTATTTGTGGGGGAAAAAAAGGAAGCAAATTTCGTTTGGGTACAACGTCGCACAACCGCGCAATTGTCAGTTAAAGCAACGCAGTGCCGAATTGCAAAAAGTGCTCTGGTCAGGAAGGGGGTAAAACTTTCCGGGGCTGAAGTGGTTAAGGTTGCCTACCCCTCTTGTAGATGTACAGCCCTTATAGGCTGATTTTCACAATTTCGCAAAAAAGGCACAATTTGAAATATACAAATATTTGGGGTTTTTATCACCTAAATACAGCAGGAATCCTGTAGGTTTTGCAGTGCTTGTGTCCGCTGAGAACGATTTTAGTGCATAATTAGCAAAAATATTGTTTGAGAAACATTTGCGTAAATACCGTGGGATCTAATGAATTCAGTAGTGCTTTTGTTTTGTTCTATCAGTCATGTGCTTGCACAGGTATGGTTTTGGGGTGGGGGAGGGGTTTACAAACTGACAGCTGTAAGGGGGGATGGAAAAATTGCAAAAATGTAGAGTGCGGGGCCTGGCAGCAAAAGGGGTTACTTAAAGTGTTACTAAACCCAGTAATATAAAAATAGTTAATCTGCCCCCCTGCAGTGCCCACAGCTTATAAATCTTTTTACATTAAAATATGTACTATATACCTTTTGGGATGATCTGTATACCATGGTTTCCTGATGACCTGCACAGTTTGTCCATAGCTGTGTGTTCAAGTAGGAGGAGATTTCCACTACAGCCTGTATACACTCCCACATGTGTGATCTCAATATCATGTGACCTGAACATTTCAACTGAAACAGGAAATGTTCTATCCAGCATAAGAGACCAAACTGTGCATGTGCAGCTTTACCACCTTGCTGTGTATTATATGGACTTGCTCAGATTGACAGTGCAGGAGGGTAGAATCTATGCATACAGGATAAAACAGCCTTTTTTACACAATGCTGAGGATTAACCCCTTGAGTTCCACAGTGAGTATAACAAGCATGCTATGCTGCATATACAGACTGATTTTACTGTTGTGGGATTAGTAACACTTTAAAGCTTTGCAAAAGCCTTTTGTATGACCTTAAGCTGGCCATATACATATAGCATTTTTTTCCATTCACACTACACAGCACAAATGGTACAAAAAAAAAACATGCACTTAAACAGTAGGGGGCCTATTAAAATGTCTTAACCTGCCTGTGAAACCCATAGGGACTACTCAGTTCCTCCTTTATTTTGGTATTGCCTTGGCAGATTATGTAAAAGATGGATGTGAGTGGTTGCAGTGGGCTACAAAGGGTAGAGTTTTTTTTCCCCCTCTTTGCTCCCTGCTATTTTATATCAGAAGCATTCCTTCACCCAAATTGAAAACAAAACGCTAAAATGTTAAATGAATGATAGAGGCAATGTATGCACACTGAATAATGCTGGTGAATCTGCCAAGAGCCACTGCAGAAATACATGTAAACCCTGTGGCAGGCTTATCTCCATTTTCACAACTTAGGCTGGCCATACATGGAGCGAATCTCCCTCAAATTCCCCCATCAACACGCTGTTGATGAAGGAATTCCCAAAGTCTTCTGACGGCGGGGGCAGCCAGTGATTATCGCCAGCAGCCACTACCAAAAATCGCAAGAGAATCAGGCAGGCTGGTTGTACCAAAGTTGATCGATCAACTTGGTACATTCAGTTTGCCCATTAACGGTTTGAATCCGGCCGAGAATTGAACCTTGTATGGCCGGCCTTACACCTGGAAGGATCTGCATGGTTATGTTATTGTATGGTCCAGGGCAAGGTTGTGCAGTGGTTTAGTGGTTGCACTCCTGCCTTGCAGCACTGTAGTCATTGGTTCAAATCCCAATCACAACAAAATGAAATACATTTAAACATTGTATTGGATAAAAACAATTTATTCTGAAAAAAAAATGTCTAATACTGTTGATGGATTCTAACATTTAACCACTGTAAGAAAATTATTACAAATGAGGAATCAAGTACAAGAAGGACAATGACAGGAGACCTATGGGAGAGTTTCATCCTTCACATGATTCTTTCTTTGAATTACATGGAGAAGGCTCAGGAAATGAATGACCATTCCTGTCATTCACATCATCAATAAAACACAGACTTGTTTAATTAATTGGACATCTGACTGCATGGTGATGCTGCCACCTACTGTTAAGACAGGGTATTGGCAACCTGTTCAATAAAGCTGGCCAGATTGATGTCTCTTTCTGATAAACCGCCACATTCATGAGTGCTCAAAGTGATATGAACCTACAAAGAAAAACAGACGACATGTTATTAATATACTAAAATTTACTGTCCATTAGCATGTATTCATACTGAAGCAAACATACTACACAGTATCCTATCACATCAGCTATAGCTTTCCTATATAGTCAGCAAGTATTAAATGGACTGATCCTAGGTACAGCACTGCAGGAAAATGTCTGTTAGAAGAAGGCGCATGCTTATTGGTCACATTCAGAATGAACTGTTACAATACAGGTCTCACTGAATGCAAAACATGAAAATGATCGCATATGTATTTACATAAATCTGAGATTAAAGTGCTTGTATACCCAGTGCAATGACAATCATCAGGTGATACAGAGGGGAAGGTGTACCTGTTTATCTACAGCTGCTCAAAGTACTGAATTCATAAGCTTGTCTGAGCAGTCAGAAGAAAAAAAAAAAAAAAAAAGGGGGGGGGGGGGAGTTAAAGTTCCACTCTGCAGAGCTCAGTGAGGAGAGGTATGACAGCTGATTGGAGGGAAGGGACACACCTCCCTTCACACAGCAACAGAGGTGAGGCTGTCAATCAGCTGGAGGCCCCTCCCCGTCACCATTTCTCTCTTGGTTTCAGGAAAAGAAGTGAAGGTGAGCGGCCTGTGTGATTTATGGTGGAGGTTTTTTCACTTGGTCTTGAATCCATTCCATTGAGGTCTACGGTCACCCTGTGGTGGGACCCTGTCCTGCAATTTCTCTCTCTGAATCATGGACTATGGACGATTTTACTTAATTTATTAATTTTAGCTTTCAGTGAAGCACTGCAATGTTATTACCAATGATTTGTACATGGGTAAATGATGTCTCTCTCTCTGGAGTCCATACCTCTCTTACTACAAGATTTCTAGCAGGATCAACAGGAATTTTGTTACATGAACAAATAAATTCACTATTGCAAGTGTTTTGATATAACAGAGCAAATAGGAGAGAATAAGAGAAATTGATGGTTAGGATTTACATATATTTTAAGACTGGACAAACATACTAGGGCAGCACCAGGGGTGGACTGACAACTCATGGGGCCCCTAGGCAATAGGAGATCATGGGGCCCCCTGTGTCCCTGCCCACACTCAAGCCACATGCAAAACTCCACCTACATATTGCAGCTCAGCTGCATAGAGGGAGCATTTAAATATCTACTGCAGTATAGCCTGCATGGAAGTTCATGGCTTCTTTCCATAGAAGCCACTGGGCACTTCCAGGTTTAAAGATGGCTGCCGCACATGTCACAACCAGGGGCATTTTATAAAGGCAGTGGGCCTGTATGCAAGATCACAATTTGGGGACCAACATCACAGAAAGAAGTAACACACGGAAAAAACGGGTGTGGTTTTCCGGGCTGTAACCTGCTGGTTAGCACAGTAAAGATGCCCGATGACTAGGGTTGCCACCTCATCCCTTTAAACCTGAACACATATGAATTACACAGGTTCTGAGACTAATTTAATGCAGATAAGACACAAAGTGAGTTTAATTTCCACCTTAATCAGCCGCAGAACCTGTGTAGTTAATATGGGTTTGGTTTTAAAGGGATGAGGTGGCAACCCTACCGATGGCTGAGAGGTTAATTGCCTTGTGCGGCCATTCAGCTCCCACTCAACTCCTTCCTGACAGGGTTCCCAAATCATTTTTTTTTTACAAACCCTGGAAAATCTGACAGCACATTATGTACTGAGAACCTGAAATATGACAGGAGAGGAAAAGGGAGAAAAGGAGGCTCCCCCCACCCATCCTGCACCAGGAGACCCCCCCCATTACACCAGGAAATATTTTTTACTGTAATCTGTATAATCCTATTAGCAGGGTTCCCTGAGCACTACATCAGCCATAGTAAAGGAGTCAGTGTTCAGTCATGCCACCTAATATTATGGACTCCTCACCTTCCCACTGGCTCCATAACCAGCACTGATTGGCAGTCACATGACCTGGGGCTCATCCCGCTAGTCCCTGATCAGAAGCGGTGACTGACAGCTGTGGGAACTGGGAGCGCGCCCTCAGCATACAACCTCAGGCTGGCAATGATGTGTACGTGTGGCAGCGGTAGGACGTTAAAGCCCACTTTTCTATGCAGACAACAAGGGGTTAAGGTAGAAAAAACTTGCATTGAAGTGAAAAAAATATAATAATTTTGTGTGAACTGCTTTACCTTGTTATAGACATTAAACCATTCTGGATGGTGATCTAATTTTTCAGCCTGTAGTGCTACCCGGGTCATAAATCCAAAGGCCTGCAATGAAATAAAAGGAATTGTACTTTGGGTCCTACAAGTATACCTATTAAGTCAAGCTGTACAATGAAAACCAAGGCCAATATTAGAGAGCTTTTATCAAAGCTAGCTAACAAGACATCAAATGGCTGCTGTCATGGCTGATCTCATAAGCAGCACCATAGCAATTGCAGATCTAGAGGCCAATATGGCAGCTTCCTTGACTGTAAAGGATAGGAGGGTTTAGTTCCACTTTAAAAACACATCTACTGGAAGATATCCATAACTGAAGTCAGCGTCTTCCCCCTCTTACGATGTAAAGCTGGGTATACACTCGTACCATTTTGTTCTAAGCTTCTATTTTAAGAACATTTAGTTTCCTGATAGATAGTGGGGTTGAATTGATGTTCATTTTTATCAGCAGTGATCAGAAAATTTGAAGGAGCAGGATAGAAATTGTTCTGTCGAACAAAATTCATTTCTAACAGTATATGCGTTTTTTGTTCGGCAACGTCCATTCGCTCCAAAAATCAACCGTTAAAAGCAAATCAAATTTGGAACTACTTTCTAATGACATTGGTCAGGCCATCAATTGTACCAAGACTTTGCGTATACATTTTCATTTGAAAGAGACAGCTTTGCAAAGATTACAGTTGTGCTCATAAGTTTACATACCCTGGCAGAATTTATGATTTCTTGGCCATTTTTCAGAAAATATGAATGATAACACTAAAACATTTCTTTCACTCATGGTTAGTGTTTGGCTGAAGCCATTTATTATCAAATTAACTGTGTTTACTCTTTAATCCATAATGACAACAGAAACTACCCAAATTACCCTGATCAAAAGTTTACATACCCTGGCAGAATTTATGATTTCTTGGCCATTTTTCAGAAAATATGAATGATAACACTAAAACATTTCTTTCACTCATGGTTAGTGTTTGGCTGAACCCATTTATTATCCAATTAACAGTTTACTCTTTAATCCATAATGACAACAGAAACTACCCAAATTACCCTAATCAAAAGTTTACATACCCTGGTGATTTTGGCCTGATGACATGCACACAAGTTGACACAAAGGGGTTTGAATGGCTATTAAAGGTAACCATCCTCACCTGTGATCTGTTTGCTTGTAATTAGTGTATATATATATATATATATCTCTATCAGGTCAATGAGTTTCTGGACTCCTTATAGACCCTTGCAACTTTCATCCAGTGCTGCACTGACGTTTCTGGATTCTGAGTCATGGGGAAAGCAAAAAAGAATTGTCAAAGGATATGCAGGAAAAGGTAGTTGAACTGTATAAAACAGGAAAGGGATATTGAGAATTGTTGCCATACTTACCATAATTTTCCTTTCCTGGATCCTCCCCATGTCAGCCTACTATGGGTCAGCTCCGCCCTCTCTGACTCCTCCAGGACCACCTCTTTTCTAGCCCATAAAGGGTGGCTGTCTGCCCCCCATCATTGTTCAAATATACCGGCCTTGCGACAGAAAATCGAGTGGGATTCCCCGGCTGACATGGGGAGGATCCAGGAAAGGAAAATTATGGTAAGTATGGCAACAATTTTCCTTATTCCTGGACCTCCCCATGTCAGTCTACTATGGGACGTAACAAGCACTACACCCCGGGGGGGGGGGGGGCCAAGAGAAAACAAGACAACTCCCAACATCATGCTGCTTAAACTTTTTAATGGGCAACAGCTGCCAAAATAATTCTATAGACCAGCGTCTCCTCAGCCGGGAAGGCCACATTTAGCCTGTAATGACTTATAAAAGTGTTAGGCGTACTCCAGCTTACTGCTCTGCAGACTACTTCAGATGAGACCTTGGCATACGCTGCCCATGAGGCTGCCATACTCCTTGTTGAGTGCGCCGTGACTTCTGATGGAGGAGAAAGGCCCAACGACTTGTATGTGAGCTGTATAGTCTTCACAATCCACGATGACACGATTCTTGATAATGCCGCCATACCCTTTTTGGGTCCTGCCGGGAAAACCAACAACTGATCCTGCTTTCGGAAATCCTTTGTGCGATCCAGGTAAATTGATATAACCGAAACTAAGTTCAAGGACCTCCATTCATCATCCCCTGACTCCGCTGGAAAAGCTGGCAGAATTTTTTCCCAATTTATATCAAATGAATTATTAACCTTAGGCAGGAAACTAGGTACTGGTCTGAGAACAACCTTGTCTTGCAGAATCAAACAATAAGGTTCTTTTGATGAGAAGGCACATAATTCCGAAACTCTCCTATCCGAAGCAATGGCTATTAAAAAAAAAAAAAAAAAAAAAAAAAAATACTGTTCTCAGAGTCAGGTGGAACAAAGAACAAGAAGAAGCCGGGGCAAAAGGGGGTGACAGCAGTGCCCTTAAGACCAGCGTTAAGTCCCATTTTGGAAAGAGACTTCAGAGGAGGCCTAATTTGCATGGCTGCTTTTAAAAAATGAATCGCTAAAGGATGCAAAGCCCATCTTCGGTTTACCATTGCTGACAAAGCCGAGACCTGAACTCTCAAGGAATTGTACGCTAATTCCTTATCCATACCCTCTTGTAGAAAGTCCAAAACATTTGATACTGACAGAGAGTCCAGGTCCCAACCCGTTTCTGCAGAAACATGGCGAAAGGCCTTCCAGACCCTGTGAGAAGTCAAGTTTGTAGACTTCTTGCGAGCCTGTAACCGCGTGTTCACTACGCAATCATTGAGGTGTAATCCAACAAAAGACCTCCTCTCAAATTCCAAGCCATCAGCTTCAATCTCCCGGGGTTCAGATGACAGACCCTGTTCTGGACCAGGAGATCCTGACAAGTTGGTAACGAGATTGGATGGCACACCCTCATTCTCAAAGCCAGAGGGAACCACGGTCTCCTGGGCCAATAAGGTAGGATTGCTATCGCTGTCACTTTTTCCCTCTGGATCTTCAACAAGACCTTAAGTATCAAGGGAAGATGAGGAAACACATACACCAAAGGGAAATTCCAAGGTTTGAACAGAGCATCCTGTCCAAATGCCTGAGGATTCCAGGTCCGAGAGAAAAAGCGAGGAAGCTGGCAGTTCCTTTCCGTTGCCATTAGATCTAGAGATGGCGTGCCCCAGGTTTTGAAAACCTTGTCTAGGTATTTGGGGTTGAGCCCCCGGTCGTGATCCAAAAACTGTCAGCTCAATCGATCTGCTAGGACATTGTCGGTTCCCGGAAGATAGGAGGCCGTGAGAGGCGAGATTCTTCTCTGCCCATGTAAAAATCTGACATGCCACCTGAAGCAGAGCTCGGCTTCTGGTGCCCCCTTGATGAGTCAAAAGAGCCACTGCTGTATTGTTGTCTGTAAGCACCTTGACAGTCTGACCTTGCACAATAGGCTGGAACGCTAAGAGAGCGGATCTAATGGCTTCTAATTCCAAAAGATTTAAAGGTTGACCACTCAGACCTCCAACGACCTTGCGCCTGTTGATCTAGGCAGTAGGCTCCCCATCCGACTGAGCTGGCATCAGTTGTCACCATTATTGGTTCCAAGGGGACTCCGCGAGACAGCTTGCGCACTTCCGTCCACCAAGCTAGCGACCGAAGGATCGGCTTCGGGAGGTAAATCTTCTGGATCAAAGAGCAGCGATCCCACTGGAGAAGGAAATTGAACTGAAATCCCCTTCTGCGCCACCTTGCCCATGAACTACTGGAATAGTTGCCGATAGAGTACCCAGGTATCGCATGTACTCTCTCGCTATCAGAAAGGATTTGTCCATCACAGCTCTGGACCCAGATTGAATCTCTAGCACCTTTCTCTGAGGCAGAAAGACCCTACCCTGAACTGTGCTGAATTCCACACCGAGATATTCCAACGTCTGGGTCGGATTCATCTGACTCTTCCGATAATTGATTAACCACCGAAACGTGTGAGGTGTCTTGCAGGTGAGTTCTACATGGGCTTGGAGGAGCTCCTTCGAGGCGCCCAACAGAAGCATGTCGTCCAAGAAATTAAATATCTGCACTCCTTTGGTTCTGAGAGCAGCGATGACAGCGGACAGCAGTTTCTGGGAGCCGTGCAGACACTGAATGGCAGGCATCAAAACTGGAAATGCGAGCCCTCCATGGCAAACCTGAGGAAACGGTGATGAGATTCGTCTATCGACACATAAAGGTACGCATCCGCCAAGTCGATGGAAGCCATCCAGTCTCCTTCCCTCACTACTGAGAGAATTGTTTCTAGCGACTTCATTTTGAAAGGAGGAATCTTCATGAATGAGTTCAACACCTTGAGGTCTAACACTGGTCTGAAGCCACCTGAGGCCTTTGGAACCAAAAATAGGGGGGGGGAAATACTATGCTTTGATGAATTGTCTGCTGCCCAAAGCTTCAACCACAATGCTCTGCGGGCTGTGACGGAATTAGCCATCATCTTTGCTGTCATCTTAGCCTGCTCGCGGCAGCTTCAGCCACAAATTCTATGTCCATTTTCATAAACTGCAACGGAGCAATACTCCCACTTTCTCGCTCTTCTCCCAAACATTCCTCCTGCAATTCAGACACCCATACCTTGAGGGCTGCCGCCACTGAAGTGAGCGCTACTGCCGGCCCGCAAGCTGCCCTGGCCACTGCATACAATCTTTTCAGATCCTTATCTATTCTTTGATCCATGGGGTCCTTGAAGGACACCGAATCTTCCAGGGGGGAGAGTAATATGGCAGGCAAGCCTCTGCAGAGATGCATCTACCTTAGGTGCAGTGTCCCAAAACTCTGCATTCCTTGAACTAAAGGGGTAAAGCTTAGAGACTATTATGGACATTCAGTTTCTCGGGCATAGCCCACTCATCCTTCACGACTTCTCGAATCTCATCAATAAAAGGGAAGGAAGGAAGGAAGGAAGCGATTTCTTTAACTCCAGGTAGTATTTGCGTTGCTTCTTCGGGGGTGAAGCATCCTCTTGCCATTTCATTGCCTCCTTCACCGCCTCCACCAAGGGGGGAACCAACGCAAAATCAAACGCGTGAGGTTCAGTGTCACAATCCGATTCGGAAGAATCCGAACGACTTTCCACACCCAAACCCCACTGTACTGATGGGTCCGAATCCCCTGATGAAGATGATAAAGATGGGCGAGAAGACCGATTCGAGGCGCCTTTTAACCCCTTTTTCACTGCGTCCTTTATATACACGACTTTACTCGGCGAGCGTCTGATGCCTTATCCCGTGCTGCCTCCCTGAATCATGTAGCACAAACCAATTTCCCTGGTAAAGCTTGTGCTGAAAAGGCCCAGCAAGATTTGTCCTGATCTGAAGCTGGAGAGCCATCTTTGGAGGATGAAGAGGCCCACACTTCTCTATCCCTGCAATACGAGGTGTATTAAAAAAAAAATGAGCTGTAAAGTCAGAACCGACGCCAGGAAAAAAAAAAATGGCGTTAATGCGATTTCGTCTGCATTATGCATTGTTAATTCGCATTACTGAGCGTCAGCGCTATGTCGCATTTTGTTTGAAAAGACATTCCTCTGTTTTTTTTTTGAAAACTTAAAAACGCCGGCGCTAAAAACGCTGGTTAATGTCGTTACGGCGTTAATGCGCGTTAGTGAGCATTAGTGAGCGTTTTGTCGGCTCAGCATCAAAAACGCTCCAGCGCTGCAGCTTCAGAACATGCTGGCCATGGGTTCTGCTTTCAGCTCACAAATGCCAACGCTATATACAGCTCAAAAACATCAGCGTGTATGGGGCCATTGAATAACATGCAGATGCGTTTTTAAGCTGCAAAAAACGCAGCTGTAAAAAAACGTCCGTGTGTATGAGGACTTAATGGAAAGCTTGTCACAGACATAAAACACTGCACCAACTCACCGAATGACCGAGTTACAATTGCTATATATATAGCCTGTTTAACATGGCCCCTAGAGCCCGCTCATACTAGCAAGCCACGCTGAACACACAGGCGCAACTTTACTGAAATATCACTGACATTTCAATAGCGTTCTTTTCACTGTGAAGGTATTTTGCTATGGTGGCTTGCACTAAAAAACAAAAAAAACACAACACACACACACACACACACACACACACACACACACACATCTGTGAATGGAGGATGGGGCAGATGAAGGTCCACCCCCCTCGATTCATAGATGGCGCTTCATTCATAGAAGACCTCTACCTGTAATGGGTGGTCCGGAGGCCCTGCTCTAACTATAGCAGACCTCACAATTTGCTAGGTAGGCTGGAAGAAGATGCAATGGAGGCCTGATAAATATCCTTTCAGGTCTCACCTGTAGAAGCAAGTGCCGTGCTGGAGAGAGGAATAGGAGAAGCAAGTAATGTGCTGGAGAGAAGTACAAGGAGTGTAATGGTCAGTAAGTGATGTGCTGGAGGAAGATGGAGAGATGTATATACTGGAGAGTGTATATAGTCTGTCCCATGTACAGAACTGTTCAATTTCTGGGCATCCCATATTCACCCCTACCCCATCCAAGTTCAATTCCCCTAATAAACAAAAAAAAACAAAACAAAGTACCAGCCTGTTCTGTGTCTCCGGATGTGCGGAAAAGTGTAATTGAGGACAGTGTGATCAGGTGAACCACAACACTCAGCCACCCCTAAGGGGTCATTGGCTACACCTATTACAGCCCCTTTTTCTATGAATCCTGCAGCACCGGAAGATATGTTTGGCCCCTGAGGGAGAGGGGTCAGTAGTAACAGCTGGCAGTGTCTTAGCAACAAAATTTGAAAAAAAAAGGGGTAAATATTTTTCAAAATGTGGCAATTCTCACCAATTTAGACAGTTGTACTCACTGTATTTTACATGATACAAAACTAATAAAAAAAGGAAAAAAAAAAGTGT
The DNA here is from genome assembly GCA_018402905.1 of Glandirana rugosa. NCBI lineage: Eukaryota > Metazoa > Chordata > Amphibia > Anura > Ranidae > Glandirana > Glandirana rugosa. The sequence continues at coordinate 359,339 of BLSH010213347.1, read as the reverse complement.
GCAGCTCTATCTTTTAAAGTGCATTCTAATTCATAAGTGAATGCAATAAGAAATTATCAATTAACCTAAACTAGTTATTTGATCAGAAGGGGCTTTTTGACGTAATGGGACTTTAAATGAGACACACGGGTTATGAAAAAACATGCGTTTTTATTGAGGCAATTTTCATTAAGGTAGCGTAATAGACATTCCATACAATCCAATTAACTATTAAAGAATAACGTAAGTGAATACTTAATCTTACGTGAAATTTTCTATCTCGACGTGTGAAAAAAAAAAGGAAAAAAATAATCAAAACATAGTACATTTTATGTCACTCATGTTGACAGATTTAACCACTCTTAACGGTGTAAAACTTTTTATAAATGGGGAAAAAAAAAGTTTAAAACAACGATTCTGTGACGGTCGACAATGATGACTGGGGAGAGGGAGTCCCCGGTTTGTATAGAAGGCCACGACGTCCTAAGTATCTTTTTCCCCGACATTATCCACATCGGTTACTGGGGAATCCCCACCGAC
>BLSH010213347.1:329250-340662 GCA_018402905.1 Glandirana rugosa | reverse complement strand
AAAACCCCAAAAATGAATTCTCATCATCCGTAAACGCGACCACTTTTGCGCAAACCAATCAATAAACGCCGATTGCGATTTTTTTTATCGCAAATATGAGGAAGAATATAAATCGGCCAAAAACGGTGAAAAAAAATGTTTTTTTTATATTTTTTTTTGGATTTGTATTTTAGGAAAAAGTAAGAAATTTGGGTTTTTTTGCAAAATTGTCGCTCTTCTTTTGTTTATAGCGGTGATCAGAAATGACGCAGCGGTGATCAAATACCACCAAAAGAAAGCTCTGTTTGTGGGAAAAAAAGGACGCAAATTTTGTTTGGGTACAACGTCGCACGACCGCGCAATTGTCAGTTAAAGCGACGCAGTGCCGAATCGCAAAAAGGGCTCCGGTCCTAAAGCTGGAAATCCTTCCGGTCCTTAAGTGGTTAAGCAAACATGAGATAGTCCCCAATGGGTTAATGCCATGTGTGAACAGACAAAGTATTACTTTGTGCAACTGTTATGTAGAGTACTCCCTGTGGAGGAGCTCAGGGTATGCATAGTGGCTGCAGGGAGCAACTCAACAATGCAGCATTCATTTGGATACAAAACATATTTAACTTTAGCTCACCCAACCTCTGCCATCCGACTAACACGGGCACAGTGTGGGTGCGCATGTGTAGGGCAGACTTTGCCGACACCGCTGTCCACTTACCATGGATGCAGAGGACCCCAAACAAGGCTGTTAGCCGTGATACAAGCTGCCCTGAATACCAGCAGCGGGGTTCCCTGGATTAAGGGTCATTTAGCCAAGACACCAGGGACTGCGTCCAGCCAAATCCACACGCATGGATGGGTGGACAGCCAGCCCTTTAGACCAGCCAGGGAGAGGAGCACACCAAGGTCCTGAACATAGAGGAAAAAAGAACGGCGAGGCTGTAGGTGGGCTCAAATTTATATGAGTTAAGTCCTGGAGGCATTGGGGGGGGGGGGGGGGGTCAGGAAAGTGACATTGGCTCAGTAATTTATATTTCATCTCTGCAAGTTGTGCTGTCAGCTCTGCCTGAGTATTTTCTACTTAGACCTTTGTAGACATAGTAAGCACATTGTAAGGCTGATCATACACTAGGTAGGACCAAACAAATGAGTGGTATGCACTTATGTTTAATGGAAGGAATTAGTTTAAATTATGTGAAATTTGAAATACATCTGCATTTGTAGGATACATCACTACCATACATTAAAGACCCCTATATGAAGTTTCTGTCCTTTGCAGATTACTTTAATGCTTTCCTTATGCATAGCCATGTGGAATATTTTGCGCTGGTCCTTTGAAGATAAACAGCACAAACCAAGTACTGAAGATTTTTTTGGAAACATGTAAATTCCAGGCTCCCTGGGGTATCTAGATGTGTAATTGGCTGTACGTATTCATAGAATGCAACTGCTGCATATGCTTCCTCTACATTTGACTGTTCATTAAAAATTGTATGTATAGTCAACAACATTTTACTCAGTTCAGAACAGGGAAGGGTTATAACCCATCAGCTTATTTTTTTCTGATTATGTCCTTTTGGGGAACATTCCCTTTATTTCCTGTAATGGCGTTGCAACAGGAAATAAGAAAAATCCCACCAATGCAAGTTGTATTCTCCCTTTGGACCAATCATTCTCAGGTCAGGGTTCCGTGTAACCCTGGGGTTCCTCCACAGGTTGTCAGGGGATCCTTAGGCTAAGGCAGTGGTTCTCAACTCCAGTCCTTGGGACCCACCAACAGGCCAGATTTTAAGTATTACCTTGGGGAGATGCAGACTAGAATACTGCAATCACTGAGCAGCAAATTATATCACCTGTGGTGCATTTCAGTTATCCTGCAAACCTGGCCTGTTAGTGGGTCCTGAGGACCGGAGTGGAGAACCACTGGGCTAAGGACTAACTGACCCCCATTTGAATTCCAAGGCCAACACCAATTGGCATTGCCATCTGCAAGACACCAATGGTCTTTGTAGCTGTTCGCAAGGAGGGCATTCTTTCCACTGGCCAACAAAATAAAGGGTGTTTGGCACAGGTGCCATTCACAGAACACTTTGCATTTCCTCAAGGAATACAAAGCAGTCTCTGATTGGATGAGGTGAGACAGTGACATCATGATCTCCACCACTCAACATGGGACCCAAAAGCTAGAGGCAGTCACTGTGCTACAGGCGCCTATTATAGCGATTTCCACCTTCCACAAGGATCGGCCAGGTATGGTATATGCATGTGTTTTCAAGCTGAACTCATGTTCCTATGCAAAAATATTCATACACAAACTTCTGCTTTAAAGCCAACAACCCATTAGGGCAAATTGACAGGTTTGCTTTAATTTACCCCTTTCCCCAGGAGCAGATACTTAATTTTCCTTCACTCTATTCAGCACTGGGAGCTGATGTAAACACTTTGCACTTTCAGATATGGAATATTGATATGGGACAGTAAGTACTGGCATGCCCGGAGTCCAGCTTGGTGTAAGCTATGACTTGTAGCTCATGTAGGGCTTTGCCTTCACTACTGGATGCTAATAGAGAAGTGGGGGCGTGAAAGGTAAGCAAATACATGCTAATGAAGTGGTTTGCATTAAAGTGAACCTGTTGCTTTGCCCTTCATGGGGAGTCTTTTCTCCATCATGCTGGAAGGCTAGCCCTGAGCATCATCGGTCATCCTGGTTAGTCTGCGCATATCCTAAACCTCAACCACACAAAAAAGGAGCACATTTAAGAAGGTGAATGGGGCTACATTTCCCAACTGAACATCTAAAGTCAATATTTTCAGGTTTTGGTTAGAACGTGAAAGTGCTGAAATCCCTTTCAGGTTTTTATTGTTGTCGGTGTCCCCACTAGAGAGAGATTCTTCCCCTTTATTAGTCCTGATAGCAACTGTACCTGAAGGTAATGGGAAACTTAAAAATGTTATAATGGTCTCCAAAACAGAAATGTAAGGAAAATCCTTTCCAATGAGGACACTCATTCTGGCCAAGGCTGCCTGTGATGGTTTTCCCTTTATTATGGAGTCAACTCCTCTCACTTCCTTTTGTCTTTCCAGAACTAGAAGTGAATGAAATCTGCAAACCCAGATATTATTTTGTAAAGTAGCAGGGACATCATCACTGTGCTTCTGTGCAGAGAGGAGAGCTATGGGAAGGGCCAAATAGGCTCCACCCACCACAGTCTGCCTGCAGAAAACTACAGGAGGGGCAGAGACAAGACCGGTCACTCTGCCAAAGGAGAGAGAGCAGCAGTGAGCGGTCTTTATTACAGGAAGCTCCTGCACAGGGGCAAAGTGTCACACTGAACTGCTGCACAGATCTGGAAGCAATACACAAAGCACACCAAGAGTCAAAGAAGAATATACATGTCTTTTGTATTTAGACAGTATATGCTTATCCTGGAGTTCAGCTTTATTCTGCTTTTGGGTAAACTTTAAGGTTGTATACAAAATTATTTAGGCAAGACTCACACTGCTGAACTGCAGCAATGCATGTTATGCTCATCAATGCCCTGTGGTACTCATTTCTGAATGCAATTGCTGATACTGCCGAAAATATTAAATGTATGTAAGACATAGTGCATGCACCCTTTTCTGTTTGCTTTGATGCATTAGCTAGATCAAATAAATGGGCTGAATTAACACAATGCACATCAACACACGTAAGACATTTGTGTTAAACACAATACACAAGTGTAAATTGGTGCTTACAAAATGCATAAAAGAAGGTCTTTATTTTGTTACTGTTGTTTGTGCTGCTGTATTAAAATGTTACTTAACCCAGGACCCTACATTCACTATATCTGGTCTCCCACAGTACATGGAAATGCAATCATTTTAGTAAATATAAACTGCTAAATACCTTTTCTCATCAGCAGTATATAGAAGTCTTGTGACTTCTATCAGTGCATGGTTAAAGCTTGTAGAAGTTTTCATACTGCACTGAGCTGTCCTATCAGGATGCAGGACCCCTGACCCACTGTCCAGACAATACAGGGTGGGCCATTTATTTGGATACACCTTAATAAAATGGGAATGGTTGGTGATATTAACTTCCTGTTTGTGGCACATTAGTATATGTGAGGGGGGAAACTTTTCAAGATGGGTGGGGACCATGGCGGCCATTTTGAAGTCGCCATTTTGAATCCAACTTTTGTTTTTTCAATAGGAAGAGGGTCATGTGACTTATTGGGAATTTCGCAAGAAAAACAATGGTGTGCTTGGTTTTAACGTAACTTTATTCATTCATGAGTTATTTACAAGTTTCTGACCACTTATAAAATGTGTTCAATGTGCTGCCCATTGTGTTGGATTGTCAATGCAACCCTCTTCTCCCACTCTTCACACACTGATAGCAACACCACAGGAGAAATGCTAGCACAGGCTTCCAGTATCCGTAGTTTCAGGTGCTGCACATCTCGTATCTTCACAGCATAGACAATTGCCTTCAGATGACCCCAAAGATAAAAGTCTAAGGGGGTCAGATCGGGAGACCTTGGGGGCCATTCATCTGGATTGGTCGTCATGGGCCAGTTGAATGGCCCCCAAGGTCTCCCGATCTGACCCCCTTAGACTTTTATCTTTGGGGTCATCTGAAGGCAATTGTCTATGCTGTGAAGATTTTGCAGCGATTTGGGATCAGTACGACTTTTTTGCAACTTTGGCTCAATGAAAACATATTACAAAGTCGTACAGACTTAGTACAGAAATTGCATCTATATTATTCAGGTGCGATTTGCATGAGACTTTGAGGGTTTAACATTGAAGTTTATGGACCTCAAGTTGCATCAAAGCTGGACCAAAGTAACGCAGGGACTACTTTGAAGTACTTGAAAGTCGTACAGATATGAATGGTACTCATTGGAAATAATGGGGAATGACTTGCCATGGGACTTTGTAGTCCCAAATCGCAGGACAACTCGCACAAGTGTGAAAGGGGTCTAATCCTGACATGTTATGGGGACAGTGTAAGAAGATGAAGATCTGTGCATACAGGATCAAGCAGCCTTTTTACACAATGCAGAGGATTAACCCCATAGGTTCCACAGTGAATATAACAAGCATGCTTTACTGCAGATACAGACTTGTTGTGGGTTTAGTAACACTTTAACTATAGTCTGCCTTTTTACATTAAATATATAGATTGTGCTGAAACCAGTCTGACCACAAAATGTATAAATACAAAAATATGAAGATAATATTTCCCCTTTAAGTTATGTCTACAATTTGGTTTGCTTGGAAAAAAAAGCTTCAACATGTGATTCGGATTTGGTTTGTTTGCATCATGTGATCTACAAAGTCTTCCAGATGTCTTCTGTTGGGTTTTAAATAACATTTGTAGTCAGTATTGGGCAATGCTAATTAAACCAGCCCAGAGAAATGGAAGAAGCACTCTGCAAACCTTCCCCTCCTCTACAGCACAGCTCATTAACTGTCTCACTTCCAGCATAGGGCTGCGACTTTATTAAAGCACCCCATCATCAGGGCTACATGCATAGTTTTCAGTATGCGGCTAATAACTGTATATTATCCAATATTTAAAGTTTGTATGTTGATAGAAATAAAAGCCTGACAGAGAATGTAACCCTTCCCTACTCCAACCAAACAGGCTGAAGTTGGCCTTTCACATGGGCAGATAAAACCCTGCATTTAGCTGTGTAGAGAGTATAGCTTTGTATGCATCAAAACACAGTACACAATAACATGGTGTTTTAGACGCTTGTGTGAATGAGCCCGGAAGCTGAAGTTCAGTTTTTTATATATTTTTTTTGTTTTTTTTCTTTTTTTTCTATGCAGCACTAGGACATAATTCACCTGTAATGAAGTGTGTTGTATGTCCATAATGTAGAACATGTGGATGATCCAGGGTGGTCCCCACAGTGCTGACCTTCCTGCACTGCTGGCATTGACATCAGCCGCTGCCAGTAAGAAAGCCTTGTGCCCTTCACCCGCCTCCTCCATTCATAAAACTCATTGTATTCTTTCCAAACATGCAAAGCGTTCTGTGATTGGAGAAGTGGATCCGTCATCCATCTACCCATGCTCCATTCACAGGATGCTTTGCATTCTGGTAACGAATAAAACACATTCTATAAACGGAGGTGGTTAGAAGGAACAGCAGCTGATGTTAAAGTGTTTTTCTACCCAAGGGAAAAAAAAAAAAAAAACAATAACCTGCAAGGCAAAGGCATAATGAGCTAGTATGCACAGCATACTAGCCCATTATGAAATACTCACCTTAGAACGAAGCTCCCGCAGGGCTGCCCGGTCCCTGCAGAGGGAGCTGACATCTTTGCAGTGTGGCTTCTTCTGGGTTCATGGTTCCGGCGCTGTGAGTGGCCGGAGCCATCACTCCCGCGCATGCGCACTGGAGCCCGTCTTTCCGGCGCGTCGCCGGGCCATCACTGCGCATGCGCTGTGACGCCAGCATTGCAAGTGGAATATCTCCTAAACAGTACAGGTTTAGGAGATATTCATTTTACCAACAGGTAAGCCTTATTATAGTCTTACCTGTAGGTAAAAAAAACTTTTTTGGGTAGACAACCACGTTAACCGCTGCCTTATCCAAAGATCAGTGCTGCGGGGAGAAGGATTTCTACACTAAGCAGTAGACAGTCAGATATGAGACACACAGCAGTACAGGTAAGGTAAGTACCTGATGCTGCACACCAAAAACCTTCAGCTTTAAGGGCTCATTGACATGGGGGCCAGGCAGTGTCAAGGAGCAGTTTGTTTATGCGTCTGGCCTCATATTACATAGTTTTGATAAAGCTAAAGCTCACCACACACATTGCAATCTGATTGAATAATCTCCTTCATGTCTACCAAGAAGTATATAGTGCAAGGGCCTGCCTGATTGGATAGATTAGCTAGGACCTCATATTATATTTTTGGTGCATGATCAGATTGTAAAACTAAATAGATCGTATGGTGCATGGCCAACTTTAAACCTGCAGATCCACAAAACCCAAACAACTTGAGTGTCCTGCCAAGTTCCACACCTGATTCAGCAAGGCTTAATTTACACTTGTGGTTGGGAGGGGCTGTAAAAACAGGTGAGCCACATTTTTACCACCCCAACTGCCTCCCAGGCTGCAAAGACAGCTGTATGCATGTCTGACCGCAATGCTTTGCATGGCATAAATGATCCTCCTATTGAGCTGGGCAGGCTGCACCCACTGGTAGCGGACGGGTTAAAACAGGGGGTGAGGAAACAACATAACACCTCCTCCCTGCCTGTCAAAACGGCCTCTGAAAAGCAAACCACGTAATCGCTCCTCAGAGGGCAACAAGCCCTAGGAATGGAATAAAGCCTCTTGCACATGATACTCCTATTTGAGCATCTCATTTTTCAGACAGTCTCTATTTGTATGTATTTGAGCGTATTTTTGCTTGCACAAATGCACACAAACTTGTTCTTGTTCTGTGGATTGTATTAGCGCACATTGGTGTGCAATCACGCGCGTATGAGGCATAAATTACTGACCAAAAATGCAGATTTTTTTTCCATTTTGATTTTTTTACCTTAGAATTCATGGTGCTCGTTTACGTGCCTGTGTGCATAGGCACATTACAATGACTGGGCTATATTTTTGCACAGTAAAAAAAAATAAAATAAAAGCTGTACTTTTTCAAGCTGCAGTGTGCAAGAGGCCTAAAAGTAAATAAGTAAAATAGTCAATAAGTACAACAAATACAAATAAAATAAAAAGGTCAATAAGTACAATAAACACAAATAAAATAAAAAGTCAATAAATAAAAGCTGCGGAGAACAATCCTATATGACTGCTCTGATATCAGGCAGTGTTTCCATACTTCCGCCTTGCTCTCGGCAGATAAAACAGAAGGAGCCCATGGGAGCTCAGAACATGGCGGGGAGCTCAGGTAGGTACATAAGTTAGAAATGACCATCCAAGGCTGGGATTGGTCCATATCACCAACTCTCTACCTTCCCCAATATGTACATTAGAAGAAAGGAAACAAAACCTTATCACTGCACTACTATCTGAGCTATTCATTAACTCATGGACTTTGACTTCAGATGAGAATCACCACCTGCACATCAATCACAGTGTATGTTTTTTTTTTTTTTTTTTTTTTTTTTATAATTTTCTAAAAGAAAAATGATAAAGAGAAGGAAATCAGATCCAGAGACATTAAAGCATCTCCTTACCATATCTTCCCAAGGAATTGAGCAACTGGTGGCTGAGCCTGTGTGCTGTGACTTGTCCCAGCTGAGCTGCTGCTGCTGCTTGTTAGCTGTGTGATGGGGGAGGAGGCCAGTCCAGGGAGTCCGCCCATTGTAAATAGCCAGGGCTGAGCCTCCATCCCAGGGATTCAGCAGCTCAGCAATCCCCATACACCGCAGTCAGGAGCCATGTTTGGAGGTGAACACACTGCTCTATGCTGCCTGCAGATCATTGTCGCTGCAACTGGTCAATCATTTCCCATCTACTATATACACATAAACTATCCACTGTCACTGCAATCATTTATTTCTTATGCCTGGTACACACAATGAGATTATCGGACGAATGATTGTCCGTTTTTTTTTTTTCTTTTCTGCATGCTAGTCTCATATCGAAAATGCAAAATTTACTAAAGTGACGAAAAGTCTCATACGACAAAATAAAAATTTGGAAGTCATGTGTTGTAGTGTATTTTCGGACAACTGTACTGAAAATCGTACAATCTGGTATTGTACGAAAAAAAGTTCCGTGCTTGTCCCATCAGACAATATCGGATGAACTGTTGTGATCAGATTATCGTGCGATCGATTCAAAAGCAGTATTTTTCGTACGATTTTCTGATCATGTGTACAGGCCATTCAGGGCAGGACTGGGAATAAAAACCAGCCCTGGTAATAATTTCGTACCAGCCCCATAGCATTTTTATGCCAGCCCAACAGGATAACATAATTTTTTTTGTTCACAAAAGGGAAAACCATGCATGTTAAAATACATTTGAAGAGTGTATTATAAAATGGCCGTTTACAGTAAAAATATCAATATTAAGGCCTCATACACACGGACGTTTTTTGACGCCGGCGTTTTCTGCAGCTCTCCATGTTAGTCAATGGCCCCATAAAAATGCCGACGTTTTTGAGCTGTAGGTGGCGTCGGCATTAGTGAGCTGAAACTAGAACCCAAGGCCAGCGTGTTCTGAGGCTGTAATATTTTGGCATTTTTTGACGCCGCAAAACGCCAACTAATATTGTACCGGCGTTTTTTGACGCCGGCGTTTTTAGGTTGAAAAATAGCAGAGGGATGATTTTTTAAAAAAAATGCCTATTGACGCTGACGCTCACTAACGCCGATGCATAACGCCGAAAAACGCAGATTTTTTTTCCTTGATGTCGGGCCCGACATTTTGTTTATTTTTTTAAGAAACGTCCATGTGTATGAGGCCTTAAGCTACAAACATGTAGTTAGTGCATGTGTTTAAATCGTTTGTTAACCCAAAAAAAAATGCTACTCTTGTCTCTTTAATGCAATTAGCAGCATGGTGCTTTTGCTTTTTAAATTATCCCTCTGTATCCCCTAAAATATCTGTTTGATAATGTCAGGTCATGACCTCCCCCCTGTGTACTGACTCCCCTTATCATTAGCTGATCTTGAGAGCCCCGTGGTCTGTGCAGTCTGTCACTAACAGCTCTCCTATGCCTGTCTTCAGCTCCCCCTCCTCTCCCTGTCAGTACATAGAGTCTCTTTTCTGCTTTCATAATTAACTTTAAAAGCTCCTATGCCCTCTGTATTAGAACAAGAAATTCCCCTGTGTCAGTGTTATAAATATTCTTATCTGTATAGGGCTTCCTACACACTCTCCAGCTGGCATCAGCAGCACTGCTCGGCCCCCCCTCAGGAATTCTTCACTGAACAGAGGAGAGAGAAATACGACAACTGATCCTAGGAAGCCTGTGTGTAATCTATACAGATAAGCATATATATGTTATAACACAAGCACAGGGCAACCTATTATGCTAATACAGAGGGAATGGGAGCATTTTATACAAGTGGCTTAACAATCACTTTAAGTTAAACAAAAGTAAAAAAACATATTTCTCCATTTACATTACGGTCAGGTTAAAATAACCCAGCACAGAGTTCCCCCATAGTTCAGTCTGCAGGAATCCCCCTTACAGTGCAAGGGAACTCTAAAATAAAGGTGAACATTGCAGATCATGATCTAAGGGGTGACTCTGATATAAGGGGGGCTCTGGTGACCAGAGACCCCCCTTATATCAGAGTCCACTGCATTCCCCTTTACATTAGGCTCTGCAGCATTGCCCTTTACATCAGAGTTTGCAGAGTTCCCCCTGGCACTGTAAAGGTGAATCCTGCAGACTCTGATGCAAAAGGGATCTCTGGGAATGTGGGGAGGACTCCTTCCACAGAAAGAAAACACTAAGGTAAGGTGAAACCTTGATATCAGTGCCCCCTTACATTATTGTATTTACTCCCCCCTTACATCACTGACCCCCTCCTGCCTCAGACTGGCCTTGCGGTGCTGTCACTGACCTCCTCTCAGGTGCACCATGCAGGGCTCAGTCAGTCGGCTCCAGCTTGGTGGCTCTGGTTTTATCCCATAGTCTCCTCTCCAGCAGTCCACACACATCTGACAACTCCTGTGACACCTTTCCTGGCAGCACTTACAATCTTGACTGCTCTCCAAACTCCCCCTTCAGAGACTGCAGACATGATAAAAGACAAGAGATGGTTAGAGGTTGCAGACATGATACAGGAGATGGTTAGAGACTGCATATATGATAAGGGTTATGGTCAGAGACTGCAAACATGATACAAGAGATGGTCAGAGACTGCAGACATGATACAGGAGATGGTCAGGGACTGCAGACATGATACAGGAGATGGTCAGAGTCTGCAGACATGATACAAGAGATGGTCAGAGGCTGCAGACATGATACAAGAGATGGTCAGAGGCTGCATACACGATACAAGGGATGGTCAGAGGCTGCAGACATGATACAAGAGATGGTCAGAGATTGCAGACATGATACAAGAGATGGTCAGAGGCTGCAGACATGATACAAGGGATGGTCAGAGGCTGCAGACATGATACATGAGATTGTCAGAGGTTGAGGATGGTACAGGAAAGGTCAGAGGCTGTGGATGGAACAGGAGAGGTCAGAGGCTGGGGGATGGTACAGCAGAGGTCAGAGGCTGCGGATGGTACAGGAGAGGTCAGAGGCTGGGGAATTGTACAGCAGAGGTCAGAGGCTGTGGATGGTACAGGAGAGGTCAGAGACTGCAGATGGTACAGGAGAGGTCAGAGGCTGCGGAGGGGACAGGAGGTAGGCGTCGGAGACTGGAGACGACATGGTAGGGGGTCGGAGACTGGAGAGGACAAGGTAGGTGTCGGAGACTGGAAAGGACATGGTAGGAGTTGGAGACT
>BLSH010213347.1:274582-287549 GCA_018402905.1 Glandirana rugosa | reverse complement strand
GATGGCTGGGTGAGCATGGATGGAAGGCTGGGTGAGCACGGCTGGGTGGGTGAGCATGGATGGATGGCTGGGTGAGCACGGCTGGGTGGGTGAGCATGGATGGATGGGTGAGTGCGCACGGCTGGGTGGGTGAGCATGGATGGATGGATGGGTGAGCATGGATGGATGGATGGGTGAGCATGGATGGATGGATGGGTGAGCATGGTTGGATGGATGGTTGAGCACGGCTGGGTGGGTGAGCATGGATGGATGGGTGAGTACGGCTGGGTGGGTGAGCATGGATGAGCATGCATGGCTGGATGGGTGAGCATGGATGGATGGGTGGGTGAGGATGGATTGGGTGAGGATGGATGGGTGAGAATGGGTGGGGGGTGGATGGATGGGTGAAGATGGCTGGGTGGGTGCTGGATGGCTGGGTGATTGATGGCTGGGTGGGTGGTAAATGGATGGTGGGGGTGCATTGTGTCACTTAGCAACGCTGTGGGCCTTACACATCACCCACAGCGCTGCAGCACCTCCTCTCTCCCCCCTCTCTCCTCTCACAATGCACCGATCAGTGCGGAGAGGAGAGAGAAAAGCCGGCGCTTCCCCTGGCTTGTTTACATGTGATCACGCCGCCATTTGATGGTGCGATCACGTGGTAAAAGGCCGCTCACAGCGGGCATTCATCGCGATCCGTGATCAGTCGGGTCACGGATGTTCCCGTGTGCGCCCCCCAGGGAGCGTGCGGGAAGCGTGATTCTGGGTGGACGTCAATAGACATCCTCCCAGAATTAAGCAACCGCCCTGTAGACGTCTTTTGTCTATAGGGCAATGGTTAAGTGGTTAAGGTTTCTTGGCAACTTGAAGTTTTAGCTCCCTCCATAAATTTTCTATATGATTAAGGTCTGGAGATGACCATGATTGGCCCATGGGAATAACCCACCACTGTGAAATGGATAAGAAAAGAGAGGGAACATGGGCCGGTAGGCGCTATCCCCATCTGGAGACCCATGTCAACCTTTACTTTTATTTTTAGGATGCCTGTAGGAGCTACATATTCTCACTAAAGGCTCCTGTACATATACGGTGGCAGCCCTGCGCAAATTGGTGTCTATTTATGGTGATTCACGCAGTTGCGGGCGTGCCACCAGCAGCGCGCTCTTGTTCCCGCTGCGTGAGTGCGGGTTGGGTGGACTCAATGTCCACCGTCGACCCGCAATCGCCTAATACAGAGGCAAAATGGGGAACAGCCAATGTAAACAGGGGACATGACAGATCTACTGATCCCTGTCATCGGGATCAGTGAGATCTGTCATGCCCCTGCCAGCTGAGCCCCCACACAGTTAGAACACGCTGAGGGAACACATTTAACCCCTTCCCTGCTAGTGACATTTATACATTAATCAGTGGCCATTTTTAGCTCTGATCGCTGTATAAATGTCAATGGTCCCAAAAAAGTGTCAAAAGTTTCTGATCTGTCTACCACACTATTGCAGTCCCGATAATAAATCAGAGATCACCGCCATTACCAGTAAAAAAAAAATAAAATAAAAAAGCCATACATCAATTATCATAGTTTGGTTTGCGCAAACGTTATCGCGTCTACAATAACCGCTTATTGCGATTTTATTTACCAAAAATATGAAGAATACATTTTGGCCTAAATTGATGAATACATTTTTTTTTTTTATATATATATATATTTGTTTATGGAAAAAAAATTTTTTTCCCCAAAATTGTCGCTCTGTTTATAGCGCAAACCAAAAGAAAGCTCTATATGTGGAAAAAAAAAAAAACACAACGTCGCACAACCGTGCAATTGTCAGTTAAAGCGACGCAGTGCCATATAGTAAAAAGTGCTTTGGTCATTAACCACTTCAGCCCTGAAAGGATTTCCTACGTTAGGACCAGAGCACTTTTTGCGATTCGGCACTGCGTCGTTTTAACTGATAATTGCTCGGTCGTGCGACTTTGTACCCAAACAAAATTTGCATCCTTTTTTTCCCACAAATAGAGCTTTCTTTTGGTGGTATTTGATCACCTCTGCATCATTTCTGATCACTATAAACAAAAAAAGAGCGACAAATTTGCAAAAAAAAAAAAAAAATCTCACCTTCTGCTAAAATACATATGCAAAAATTATATATATATAAAAAAATGCATTCATAAGGTTTTGGCCGATTTATATTCTACCTCAAAAAATCGTAATTGGCGTTTATTGATTGGTTTGCGCAAAATTTGCTGCATTTACAAACCATGAGAATTCATTTCTAGCGTTTTTACTATTTTTTTTTTTTACTAGTAATGGCGGGGATCTGCGATTTTTATCGGGACTGCGATATCGGAGTGGACATGTCGGACATTTTTGACACTTTTTTTGGGACCAATGACATTTATACAGCGATCTGAAATTTAAATATCCACTGATTACTGTGTAAATGTCAGTGAAGGGGTAAACCTGCAGGGGGAGGATCTAGGGGTTAAGTGTGTTCCCTAGGTGTGTTCTAACTATGAGGGGACTGGGCTACCAGGGGCATAAGAGATCTAACTGATCCCAGTGACAGGGATCAGTAGATTTCTTAGATGCCCACTGACATTACATGGTAAACACGGCGGTTCCCCGTTCTTCCTCTCTGCTAGGCAATCGCGGCTCACCGGCGGAGATAGAGTCCACCCAAGCCGCGGTCACACTCCGGCCCGCTAACCGTGCATGAGCGAGCCGCCGTTTATAGACGGCGATTCGCTGGATGCTGCTACATTGCAGCAGTAAATGTACGCGACATGGTCGGCAAGCGGTTAAGGGGGTCAATCCTTCCGGGGCTGAAGTTGTTAAGGTATATACATACAGTGAGGAAAATAAGTATTTGAACATCCTGCTATTTTGCAAGTTCTCCCACTTAGAAATCATGGAGGGGTCTGAAATTGTCATCATATGATAGAGCTGCAAATAAGTATTTGAACACCTGTCTATCAGCTAGAATTCTGACCCTCAAATACCTGTTAGTCTGCCTTTAAAATGTCCACCTCCACTACATTTATTATCCTAAATTAGATGCACCCGTTTGAGGTCGTTAGCTGCATAAAGACACCTGTCCACCCCATACAATCACTAAAAATCCAACTACTAACATGGCCAAGACCAAAGAGCTGTCCAAAGACACTAGAGACAAAATTGTACACCTCCACAAGGCTGGAAAGGGCTACAGGGAAATTGCCAAGCAGCTTGGTGAAAAAAGGTCCACTGTTGGAGCAATCATTAGAAAATGGAAGAAGCTAAACATGACTGTCAATCTCCCTCGGATTGGGGCTCCATGCAAGATCTCACCTTGTGGGGTCTCAATGATCCTAAGGAAGGTGAGAAATCAGCCCAGAACTACACGGGAGGAGCTGGTCAATGACCTGGAAAAGAGCTGGGACCACCGTTTCCAAGGTTACTGTTGGTAATACACTAAGACGTCATGGTTTGAAATCATGCATGGCACGGAAGGTTCCCCTGCTTAAACCAGCACATGTCCAGGCACGTCTTAAGTTTGCCAATGACCATTTGGATGATACAGAGGAGTCATTGAAGCAAGTCAAGTGGTCAGATGAGACCAAAATAGAACTTTTGGGTCATAATTCCACTAAACGTGTTTGGAGGAAGAATGAGTACCATCCCAAGAACACCATCCCTACTGTGAAGCATGGGGGTGGTAGCATCATGCTTTGGGGGTGTTTTTCTGCACATGGGACAGGGCGACTGCACTGTATTAAGGATGACCAGGGCCATGTATTTCGAGATTTTGGGAACCTCCTTCCCTCAGTTAGAACATTGAATAAGGGTCGAGGCTGGGTCTTTCAACATGACAATGACCCGAAGCACACAGCCAGGATAACCAAGGAGTGGCTCTGTAAGAAGCATATCAAGGTTCTGGCGTGGCCTAGCCAGTCTCCAGACCTAAACCCAATAGAGAATCTTTGGAGGGAGCTCAAACTCCGTGTTTCTCAGCGACAGGCCAGAAACCTGACTGATCTAGAGAAGATCTGTGTGGAGTGGGCCAAAATCCCTCCTGCAGTGTGTGCAAACCTGGTGAAAAACTACAGGAAACATTTGACCTCTGTAATTGAAAACAAAGGCTACTGTACCAAATATTAACATTGACTTTCTCAGGTGTTCAAATACTTATTTGCAGCTGTATCATACAAATAAATAGTTTAAAAATCATACATTGTGATTTCTGGATTTTTTTTTTTAGATTATGTCATGCACCTACGATATGACAATTTCAGACCCCCTCCATGATTTCTAAGTGGGAGAACTTGCAAAATAGCAGGGTGTTCAAATACTTTTTTCCTCACTGTACATCTTGGTTGGGGTACACCCACTGGCTGAGCCAAACCATAGTACATTAGACCATACAAACCTGCACCAAATTGTTTGCTTGTTGTACTTAATATATGGGATCATAGGGATATTAGGTCTATTATTTTTTTTCCTTTGTGTATGTAAAAATCTTATATACAGTACTTTGAACAATATACTGACTCTGGCTACTATCCACTGAATTATGTGCATTTGCATTATCTGCACGGTTTGTTGAATGTGCTTATTAGAGGCACAGCTGGGACATTCCTTCCAAGCCCGATTGCTCTCAGTTGATGATCATTGATCATGATAATTTGAAGCCACTATATTACCAGTCAAGATACGTCTATCTACACATGGATGCTTCCCTATCTGCAATGCTGATTGTGGGGAGATCAATACCCACAATAAAAGTCTGATTAGCGCATCTAGTGCAAGCATTACTACACAAGGGAAATAGTGAGCCTAGAAGTCAACTATGAGTTTAATGGCCGATGAATGGCTGACACCACAGATGTTCCCTAGGACCATCTCTTTAAATTCATAAATCATGTTGCAAGGCTTTCAGCGATGGTAGAGTGCGTGCATGTGGGTGTAGTTGAGATCCCGGTAGTTTTTAATGACAACTTTGTCCATTTTTAACAGTATTATTGTGTTATTTACCTATTGTGTGCCTTATTCTTTAAAGGAGAAGTCCAGCCAAAGCAATTTGTTTTGCACTCCTGTGACCAGTTTTCAGCACAGAGTCCTCCCGACAATGGAAGTCTGGATCCGCTAGGTGCCTGGACTGACACCCGTCTCAGAGAGCCGTTGAGAGCCTGAGACGGCCCGCTCCGTCCCTCCACAGCCCAGCGCTCCAATGAGCGAGGAGGGAACAGAGCAGAGCTGTGACTGACCATCAGCAGCTCTCTGCTCGGCTTTCAGTACAGAGGCCTTGGGGGACTGATGCTACATCCACCTAGGTAAGTATAACTGGGGAAAAAAACCCATACTTCTCTTTTAACCACTTCAATACAGGGAACCCCCCCCCCCCTTCCTTCCCAGGCCAATTTTCATCTTTTAGTGCTGTCCCAATTTGAACGGCAATTGCAGAGTCATGCGATGCTGTACCCAAACAATTTTTATCATTTTTTTCCCCACAAATAGAGCTTTGTTTTGGTGGTATTTGGTCACACCTGGGGTTTTTATTTTTTGCGCTATAAATAAAAAAAAAAAAAAAAGTTTTTCTGTCACAAAACTTTGTAAATAAGTACATTTTCTCCATCACTGACGAACACTGATGAGGCTACACTGACTGGCACTGATGAGGCAGTACTGATTGACACCGATGATGAGGCACATATATGCGGCACTGATAGGTGGCACCGATAAGCTGCACTGATGGGCACTCATAGGCAGCACTGATGGGCACCGATAGGTGGCAATGGTGGGCACTGATATGCGGCAATGATAGCTGGCCTTTTTTTTTTTTGGAGGTATTCCTGGGTGACATCCAAGATTGACACTGAGTGCCATCCCTGTTGGGCACCATGCCCCTTACCTGGTGGTCTAGGGTGGGCTCCCTGGTGGTCCTGGGTGACGATCCTAGGGGTGCTGCAATGATAAACAATCAGTGCAGACCCCCCCTGTCAGAAGAGCCCCCGATCAGCTCTCCTCTGTAGACACAAGTAGAGGAAAAGGCGATACACGGCTCTTCCTGTTTACACTGTGACCAGCCGTGGTTGGTCACGGCTGATCACGTGGTAAAAAGCTTCCGATGGAAGCTCTTTACCGAGGTTGGTAATGCGGTGTGTCAGACTGACACACAGCACCACAGATCGACGCAATGCGCGTCCCCGTGGGCGTGAGATCGCAGGTTATCATGAAAGACATCATATGACGTCCGGTCAGGATAACTGAACCACCCGCCCAGCTGTCATTTGTCTATAGGCCGAGCGGGAAGTGGTTAAAGGAATTGTAAACGCGGGGAGAAAAAAACCCTGCAAGACAAAGGCATAATGAGCTAGTATGCATCACATACTAGCTCATTACGAAATACTAACCTCAGAACAAAGCTGTTGCAGCGGTCTCGGCACACCGCTGTGACCGGCGACATCGTTCTTCCAGGTCTGCGGCTCCGTCCAATCACAGTGCAGGCTCCAGCGCTGTGATTGGCGGAGCTGCGCTGACGTCACTCCCGCGCATTCGCACGGGAGCCGTCATTTACGTCACGAATACAGAAGAAACGGCACCCTGAGCTTCAGTGCGTATGTGCCGATGACGTCAGCACATGCAGATACAGGGGATATCTCCTAAACCGTACAGGTTTAGGAGATATTTCCTGGACCTACAGGTAAGCCTTATTGTAGGCTTACCTGTAGTTTAAAGTGGTTGTCATAACTTGACAACCACTTTAAAACAAAGCACTGCAGTGCTGCCCACACGGCCGACATCTTTCCCGGCGTTACTTTCAGGTTTGCGGGCTCTGGTGCTGTGATTGGTCAGAGCTGTGATGTCACTCCTGTGCATATGTGCAAGAGCCGTCGTTCACGGCATGGAGCTCGGAAGGAACAACCACCGTGCCCGTTCCTTCAGAGCGCATGTGCCAGTGATGTCACTGGCTGTACATATACTAAATATCTCCTAAATGGTAAATGTTTAGGAGATATTTTCACTACCTATAGGTAAGCCTTATTATAGGCTTACCTATAGGTAAATGTATGCAGAGGAAGTTTACTTCCTCTTTTAAGATGTAATAAAGATTTTTCTAAGGAGAGACCGCTGGCTGCTCCCTTCTCTGTTTTCCCACAATTAGTGGGTCCTTTCCCCAATTTTTGTGACTATTCATACCCATACACAACATTTATCATTGATCTTGTCACATACCCCTGACTAGATAAGAACAGTGATGTTAAAACTACCAGAGGGGTGTATCTTTAATAGCTTTAGATGTCCACAAAGATCATGCAGTACCATTTGATTCAAGAAAGCCATCAGCAATAATGAGGAACATAATATATACAAAGCATGAATGTCATAGCCTTTGATGTCATTCTGACATAGCTATCGGGTGTGGGTAGAATTTTTTTAAAAAAAAAATGTAATAATTGTTCATTTTTAATATATTAAAAAAAAAAAAGTTTTCAATAAAGTCACAAGAGCTGAAGATAGCAAATGGAGGGCAACATGCACCCCTCCTCCCAGAAACATAATCCTTGTATTTTTTTCTTTTTGTTACAACATCCTAGTTTCGGGTTTCAGGAAATAGCACACAAAACTTCAACAGTTATGGAAATTAATATTTTATTAATTCTTTTTAAGGCTTTTTATTTTAGTAAAAACTGAATTTTGCTACTTTCCACCACTCAGAAGAATGTACCGTATAAAGCTAACCAGACCCATGAGGAGCACTAGCATATACATTACAGCCAGGTCTTTGTTATATTTCTGCAAGTTTTTTTGTTTTTCTGTTAAAGCCACAAAGTCACAAACCTTAACAATCTACAGAGACCAATACACAGAAGGATCACCCTAGTTGTCTCTTATAGGAAGTAGTGCAAAATAATTACTTGCAAGTAAAATGGCTTGAAACATTAATGTTCAGAATGTAATTTTGGAGGACTTTGTTCGGTAGGAAGTCATGGCCAGCATCAATGAATTTTGTCCCAATTATGCGCAGGAAACTGGTTAGTCAACTGCCATATGCCCGGACCGTGATCATTCATGAATTTGCATTAAGAGCTCATTCTTTTACTTGTCTATATCCAGAAATAATCTAACAATCAATAGGTTTATGACTAAACAAGGCCAAAAAGGATAGTTTGCTAGATCCTGTCTGCATCTTGTACCCAGATAATTAAACACAGGCAGATAATCTTTCAATGTGTATCTTGCACATGTACATCTGCCACAAAAACTATACCAGAAAATCGTTGCTCTTTTAGGCTCCATGCACACTGAATGTTAAAAATAAAACGTCAGTAGCTTTGTAGTGAGTTTTTCAGCTTTTATCAACGGTTTCTTTTAGCGTTTTGGGCATTAGCATTTTTGAGCGTCAACGTTTTTGAACTTTCAGCGTTTTTTGTGGTCAGAACAACGACTCTTGAAGGTGATTTTAGGGCGTTCAGACAACAGTTCATCAACGCTACTGCTGATAAATGACAATAAATATCCATATGTGCATGGACACATAGGATAACATAGAGGGGCACTTATGGGATGTTAAAAAAAAAAAAATGCCCAAAAACGATCGTTTATCAGCTTCTGTGTGCATGGAGCCTTAGGGTTGAATTGTGAGCCATCAAGCCCCCTGTGTAATCACATTTTTCGTGGGAGTACATAAAAATCTTCCAACAGCAGCACTGAAAGAAGCTTCACAGTAAGCCTCATTGTTTACTATGAAGCAGCTTTCAGTGCTAATCTTAGAAGACTTTTCTACGTACTTGCAGCAAAAACAGTGTGACTGCATAGAGAAGACATCTCTTCTAGAAGTACACATATTCACTTTACTCAGTCTGTGCATAGCTGTCAGGGTAGAAGGTTGTGACAATCTTTTAGGCCCCTTTCACACTTGTGCGACATGTCCTGTGATTTTGGACTGAAAAGTCGCATGACAAGTCGTACCCCATGATTTCCAATGAGTACCATTCATATCTGTGCGACTTCAAGTCGCACCAACTTCAAAGTAGTCCCTGTACTACCTTGGTCCAACTTTGATGCGAGTTGAGGTCCATAGACCAAGTTTACACAGGCATTCCCTGAAATCGTGGTAAAATCACGTTTAGTGTTAGTTGTTGACTTTCAAGTTATGTTAGTGTGAAAGCGGCCTAAAAGGTATATGCTTTCTGTTAGGGGTTTGGTAACTGTATTCTGCTACATAAATGGAGAATCTTGGCACCGAGTAGAAGGTGGCAGTATATGCTAGAAATAGTATAAAACTGTGTTTGTGAAAATAGCTGAATGGGCCACACATACTGTGGGAATGTGATACATATTTTAACCTGAATGGGAGATTTTTTTACTTATTTTGAAATATAGACAGTGGCCTATAGACCCATTCCACTAGTTTTTTTTTCTTATAATAGTTCTTAATGTAAAAATATTGTTAATAAGGTGCATAATGTTATGTGATCATTGCTCAATGATGCAGTGAACTTGGAATAGGACACTTGTCAGCAAGTGACCAGATGAATATTAAAATCATCACGATGGCTTGTACTACTTAAAGCAGACAGTCTGAATGCTCATCTCCCTTGCCCTTTTGTCGACAACATAACTATTTTCTAAGATAGGTACCTGTTCTTATCGACTTATGTAATTTCTTCACATATAAATTAGAAATCAAGGAAAAAGAATACATAATACCAGTTCTGAGATAACATAGATTTTTTTTGTGTAAACAAAAGTATGGAAATTTAAGTAAATTCCCTTTAGTAGAAGTCTTAGGTTTGTAAATTCTACTTAGCGTGAGCACATTTCTGCCCTGGAGTTGATTCTTTCAATAATGTTAATAACTGCATGGTACTGTGTTATTTCTGATATAAATACAAAGATTATTTTATAAACATACAACGTTTACCAGGTCCCTTTAATGTAAAACATGAACACCAATCGAGGCTCCTAATTTACTTTGCTACCAAACCTCGGGGGCAAAAAATGGATTAAGAAGCCAAAGTTTAATATCTTAGTTGGTTTCCTTTTCTTGGTTCCCTGCCATAACTGGAGCAATCTATAATTGTGAATAGTAGTTAGAAAACCTTTCAGGAGATCCGCAACTGTAAGGCATGTTTAATGGCTTTAAAAGGCAATTATTTTTTGTTTGTAGGAGAGCCAATGGTGTTAATCTAAAACAGTTAAACATGAAGGTCTGTATACATATGCAAGTACGAATGTGATTAGTCTTGACACCTAGGCATGGTAAGTGCACTGCGCCAACTTTCCACAAAGGTTTTTCAGCTTACATTCTCCCGACAGCTAGCAGGTTTCCAGAAAAGTGCAGACACAGGTAGTGTCACAGAAACAAGAAGCCATTCATTCAAGTATCAGCATAAGCAACTCAATGCTATTCATCTCCAGAAGTGAAGGGTTTAATATGCCATAGCAGAAGGTTTACTACAGGACCCAAACATTTGTAATGCTATAGTAATTCTTCCTGATATACCCCTGGACAAGTACCAATTATTAGTGTGTTAAGAGTAGAAAAAATAAAACTGCTCCCAATTTAATCCGAATCCATGAGCACTACGGATTCAAAGTTCTCCCGCAGGCACAGCAAGTCATTGCTGCCTTGTTGGTGCCATAGGCTTATTTGTCCAAGTGTTTCATTCTGGCTTCTCCACTAAACATTATAGTTCCTCCACAGACAGCATGTGGGGTTCTTTGCCCTTGTGCATTAGCTTGGTTGATCCTTTCTCTATGGGCCTTCTGGTGTAGTGGAAATAAGTTCATTTTGACTTCCAAATTCAGAGGACTCTGGTTTCCAGCTTGCCGACTTCTAGAGTCATTCTGTTGGCGATTCAGTGGCTTTCCCATTAATTTTGCTAGCATGTGGATTTTAACTCCATTGCAATTTCAGTAAAAAGTAAAATGAAGCGGAGTATGTGCTAGATGTTTTAGTAATTGTTCATATGAGGCGTAAAACGGACACCTCACAATGCATTGGCTGGGATCCACAGGGCTTTGTTTTGTTCTTGTTCCACAATAACCAGGATCTGAGTGCAAATGTTGACCAGCGCACCTCCTTGAATTATAGCTGAGAAAAGAAAATTTAGAGAAATGACAAAAAAAAAAAAAAATAATAATATTACATGTACAGCAAAAAAAAATCACGAAAAATAAATTACGGAAAGTAATTGTATTTCATTTTTATTTTTAATACACTTAGGTGTGCTACATCTGTAAAAATCACAGAAAATATATGGACAGAGTGGCTCTATGCTCCAAGCTAAATGTATCAATTGACAGTAAATATCTGTTTAGAATGCAGATCTCTCAAGGTGTTCCTTGTGCAGACTGACAGGTAAATTTATCACTCTGAGGCAAACAGGTTGGTAATGCACCTATTTTTTTGTCAGTGTTGATTATTAGTTGAGGAATCTAAAATGAAATTCACACCAATTTAAGAGTAAACATGTCACTACACATGACAGGTTGAAATAAGCATATAAGCCAAGTGCCAATCACAATACCTTGCTAGAAATGCCATCACCGCAAGGCACCTTGGGAGCCCCTGCAGTAGTCAACTTTAAAGTGATATTAAAGGCAAGTTTAAAAAAAACAAATCTGTTATACTTACCTAATCTGTGCAGTGGTTTTCCACAGAGAAGCCCTGATCCTCCTCTTCTCTCGTCCCCTGCCGGTGCTGCTGGCCCCCCTCCTGCCGTGTGCCCCAGAGCAAGTAGCTTGCAATGGGGGCACCCAAGCAGGCTTGCTCCTGAGCCGCTGCTCTGCATGTCCATTCACACACAGAGCCATGACTAGGCCTCCACCCCCTCTTTACATTAGCTCACTGACTGTGATTGACAGCAGCGGAAGCCAATGGCTCTCGCTGCTGTCTTAGCCGATGAGGAGGGATAGTTTCCAGAGAGCCGATGCTCCTGTACACATCGCTGGACCGTGATGATAGAATGCATGAAGGTAATGAACCTTAAGCCTTTAGAACCACTTTAACTTTTCCAAAAGTCAGTGCAAAGTAACACCCCAACAACATCCCACAATGCAATGCAGTACCTCAATGAACTATTGGAATGTGCTGGGGGAAATCCTCAACACTGACTATGCAAATGCACAAAGGGTCCAAGGCTCCTTCTGTGACACTCTGCAGTACCGTAATTGATTTTCTAGCAAGCAATACTTGAAAGAGCCTAGTTTTGACAGAAGCGCTTGTTTACACCTGTCATGTCTATTTATATGTTTGTTTTAAGTTAAAATAGGTATGAAATCTAGAAATATAAACCTATAACTATCCTGTCTGCCAACACTATATATGCTAGCAGGTCAGTTACTTTGTGTAATAATTTATTACCCGTATGACAAACTTTGCTGGAAGTTTAACCATAATGCTGAGCGGACTTACACACTTGTTTTAGGTCAGTTACGCATTTTTTGAGTTGCAGTATAGCAATTCGCCCCATCTGAGTGGGCTGCCAACACGCTACAACTGGCTTTTTGTTTTGTTTGCATAAACTACAAGCCCCAACATCCTTTGCAGCAATCTGCTTGTAGTTCTCAATGAACTACCATGGCGCTGTGGAGCGCAGTGTTGCCAACCTACCAGATTGAAATTTACTGACACGACACCCAAAATTTACTGGCACAGCCAAGTTTTTACTGACATTTTACAAAATTACAGTTTTCAGTTCAAATTTGTGACGCGAGGTGTCGCGGTACCATCAAGTAACTCTTGATGTTCGTCTAACGACGTTTCCTACAACCCCGAACATCAAATACGTTTGTTTTGTTTTTCGGTCAACATCGCACAACCGTCGGGTGAGTCTACCCCGCTTAACGATATGACGTTGAGTTTTTTACGCATTGACTGGATTTTGTTCACACATTCAGGCGAGTCGTAATACCAATTTGAAGGTCGTTTCAAACAGTATGCCCATTATTTAATAATGTGTTTCATTGACTGGACGATCGTATATATCACAACCGTCTGTC
>BLSH010213347.1:263300-274155 GCA_018402905.1 Glandirana rugosa | reverse complement strand
TCACCCCTCATCTCCATCACACCATCCCCCCGTCTCCATCCCTCCATCACCTCTTGTCTCCATCACACAATCCCCCCATCACTTCCTGTCACCATCCCTCCATCTCCATCACACCATCCCCATCACCTGCTGTTTCCATTACACCATCCTTCCATTACCTCCTGCCACTTATCCAGTGCACACTGCACTCATAGTGCACACTGCACACTAAGAGAGAGAGACTCCTGCAGCCTGGCTCGCGGCTGTCTGTCACAGTGAGCAGAGGCAGTGTGGGTGTCAAATAGTCACACACTCACTGTCCCGACTCTTTTTGGCTGGCTTGAAGAGGAAGCTACTGCACTCACCACTGTCACCAGGAGGGCTGCAGGGTCAGCCAGAGCAGGGAGGCAGGCAGGAATCAGGAGGATCCATCCATCCAGAGTGTCTCAGGTGGTCAGGTGCTGGCTGGAGGTGGTGTGGCGGGAAAATACAGTAACCTCATTTGAGGGCGTTTGGGCTGGGCAGAGGCACTAGCTGGCAGCAGGAGGAGTGGTAGTCCAAGTCGTCTCAGGGTCAGGATCGGATCTTCTCACTCGCTGCTCAGGAATTTCCGTAATTGCACATGCACAGCTCTGAAAGGAGCCGATGGCCACCGTTTTTACTGGCACTTTTTGGCTGCTACGGACTTTTACGGACACCCAAAAAACTGCACTGTTTTTACTGGCTGTCCGTAAATTTACGGACGGTTGGCAACACTGGTGGAGCGCCGTGGTAGTTTGATTCGTCCGGTCAGTGTATCTGTTTGCCCGTACAGGATGTAAGGGCACACAGTCACACTGACAGATCTGCAGATGATCTGCTGATCACCGGTGCAATGCTTTATAAGCAAAAAAATGTGCAATACAAGTTAAAAAAAAAAACTAATCATTTAAAACAGATTAATGACAAGTAGAAGTTGTACATATTTAGCCACTTCAATACCATGCACTTAGAACACTTTCCTACCAGACCAATTTTCAGCTTTCAGTGCTGTTGTGCTTTGAATGACAAATACGCGGTCGTGTGACGTCGTACCCAAACACATTTTTTTTCATTTTTTCCCACAAATAGAGCTTTCTTTTGGTAGTATTTGATCACCTCTGCTGTTTTAATTTTTTGCGCTACAAATAAAAAAAGACCAAAAATTTTGAAGAAAAAAAAGTTTCTCTGTTTCTGTCACAAAACTTTGTAAATAAGTACATTTTCTCCATCACTGATGGGCACTGATGAGGCTACACTGACTGGCACTGATGATGAGGAACTTATATGCAGCAATGAGGAGCACTGATAAGCAGCACTGACGGGCACTGATAGGCGGCACTGATATGCAGCACTGACGGACACTGATAAGCAGCACTGATGGGCACTCATAGGCGGCACTGATTGGCACTCATAGGCGGCACTGATAGGTGCCATTTTCCTGGTGGTCTAGGGTGGCATCTGAAGGTGCCATCCATATTGGGCACTGTGCCCCTTACCTGGTAGTCTAGGGTGGGCACATCCCTGGGCAGGTTCCCTGGTGGTCTAGGGTGGCGAACCGAGGGGGGGCTACTTTGATAAACCATCAGCACAGACCCCCCCCCCTCGTCAGGAGAGCAGCCGATCGGCTCTCCACTGCTCAGGTCTGCAGACCTGAGTACAGGAAAAGCCGATAAACGGCTCTTCCTGTTTACACTGTGACCAGCCGTGATTGGTCACGGCTGATCACATGGTAAAGTGCTTCCGATGGAAGATCGGTAATGCGGGGGGGGGTCAGACTGACACACCGCACCACCGATCGCCGCGATGCGCGCGCCCCCGGGCACGCGTCGGCGTGTTATCCTGCTGGACGTCATATGACGCCCAGTCAGAATAACTCAACCACTTCCCGGCCGTCATTCTGAATATAGCGGTAGGGAAGTGGTTAGATTACCATTACCTAATTTATCGGGCCACAATCACTAACCTGTGAAATACTTGCTGTATTCCTGCTCAACCTTCTGCGCAGATTCAAACTGCTCTTTGGAATTTTTCTGTGTAACTTTGTCCCTTAGAAAGATTGGGTCCTTTTGTTCCCTATAAACAAAGCGAAAACAAACATAAGACAAAAACTACATTAGAATGAATTGTATTTACAGTATTCATAACCCATATATAATTTTACAGTATACTGTAGGAGAATACTAGCATAAAAATTAAACTATTTCTCTCACAAGTTGACAGCAGTCCACATTCTGCCACCTACTGGACATTGTTTTGGAGAAGATATAGATGGGTTAGTGAGACTGCAGCTGAGAGTGCAGTTGGTGGCATTACATGCTCTCACACTATGAGGAATGAGCAATATTTGTGGGCAAGTAATGGTTAGCCTAATGATGTTAGTGTTTCATAAAAATAGCCATTAAGTCTGCTGTTTTAGTAGTTAATGTTTTTTCAAATAAAAATTGTAAGGCTTTAGATATGCTTTTTTATTCTCCAAAGGATTGGGGGAAGTGTTAAAACAACAGTCAGGTTTTTAGTGGGATCTGTGTCTTGTTGGGCAGATTCACCTTTTTCTATTTTTCCTGGTGACCATTGTGAGTGATTGGAAATCCAAAATTTTAGAGTTGTCTCAGAGACAGGAGGGGAGAACTCTTCAGATTGGGACACGAAGTAAAGGGGAGTTCACTAGATGGTACACAGACAATATCCCCTACTATATCCAAATCTAAGAGGAAAAAAAAGTGGTAACAGTGGTAGATTTCCTATAAGCTCTGATGAGAACTGTGATAGCTGTTAATTTAGAAGGCCTTTTTTTTTATTATAAGATCGTATAAATGATTTCTGATCTACAATCTGACAGGGGTAGCACCACAAAGAGTGAAGAAAGGACCACATTTTCTGCAACCCCTTTTAACAATGTGAAAGATAACTGGGAGCAGAACTGGCTATGCAGGAAGGGACCAGGTGCGCTCTAAGGAGTTTGTAATGGTTTATTGTAGCATACTGTATATGTCCTAGGAACATGTTTTAGTTGTAGACTAGACTTGTTGCATGTTCTTCCTTGTTTACACCTGTTCTTTTCCCCCCATAAGTCGGAGAGGGTAGCTATGTGAAGTTAAAGAGTAGTGATTCGTTTCAGCGCCTGTGGTTCTTCCAAATGTTTTGTTTTACACAAGGTAAATGGTTGCCAGAACTTGATTTGATTGTGCGCATGATCTCACTTTTAACTTGTGAGTAAAATATCTCTGGATTCAGTACGTCATGGTCTTTCTGGAAAATATGGAAAGAGTTAATTCCTCTGTGAATGTATAACTTATGAAATTGAGGGAGTTGGAGGAGATTCCAATGGTGGAAACTAATATTGGAATTGAAAAAAGGAATAATGACATACCTGTAAATTCCATATCTTGGAGTACAGTACAGGACATAAGAGTTTATTCTTAGACCATGAGTGATATGTCGCTACCTTCAGGTGATTGGACACTGGCAAATACTTTGCTGGGAACTGCCTGAAGCATCCTGTAACCGAAGCGGGGATTAGCAGAGGCTAAACAGCCACCTATCAAAGAACGGTTTTGAAAAACTGAGTAGGGTCAATACTACCCCAACATCCTTGGGAGAGTAGGTTCAGGTAGGGAAGGAAACACTTTTCCCCCAAGGGTAAAATCCCTAGAAAAAAAAGGCAAAATAACCACCCAGTTGGGTGGAAGAGGAGGAAGGAAACCTACAGAGGGGGTGCCCTGTGGAGAACGGAAGAAAGGGTTGGTTGGTGAGGAATATGTGGCAGGCAGGCAGAGAGCACAGCCCTGACACCACCCATAAGGTGAACCGTTAGTGTTTGATATGCCGTTAAGGCCGGACATTGGGGGGGGGTTTTGATTGGAGTCTGACAATGACATTCCAACACTGCAATGGGCAACTACGAATTTCTTTGAAAAGGGAGTGCACAAGATATACCAAAGTCAATGTGTTAAGGAGGAGGATGTAGAAGGCCTAGCCATGGCCTGCAGGATACCAAGAACTAGGTGTTTGATTGCAAACCAAAAAAGTTGCCAGGTGAGTAATAGGAACACTTTCTAGGATGGGATTACAAAGGGTGGAGGAAGTGATCTGCATGCCTCAAGAAAGGTTGAAAGTGTCTAGCTGGTGAAGATCTGGGATTAGAGATGCTGGAAGATCTCTGGGTGAGGGTTTGCAGAGCAGTCAAATAAATTCTGATGTTTGGTGAGAGGCAGGCAAGTGCTGGCACCTACAGACTGTATGTGAAGGAAAACAACACATAAGGAGAGTACTGAGAACAGAGGCAATGTGCCTTTTCCAGTATTAATCTAGTGAAGGAGATTGACCGAGGTCAAACACCAGGTTCTTAAGGATAGGTAGCAATAGACTTATTTCATAAAAACAAAAAAAAGACAACCTGGTGATTTTTGATCCTAAACTGAGGAGGGAGTATATATAAAACTCAGTGCAGAGTCTGGGGGTTGTAGGCCAAGGAGACATGTAAAAAGAAAAAGGGTGGGGTTTGTTTAATGGAGCTAATCTCCCAGCATAATGAGGAGTAGAAAAATGTCAAAGTTATTGCGCAGATATACCCAAATTAGAAAGCCGCTGGCAAAAACAATACGGATAAGATTGTAAACAGCATATACAAAATTGCCGCGCTAAAATGGCAAAGAAATAAAGTCCCATAAATATTACAGCTCATATAGAAGTGATTTAGTCCAATCATGAAACACCTTGATAGTGAATATCATATAAAAAGTGAAACACCCAGGTGCACCTCCACCATATAATATGAGATGGCCGCTCACCAGATGAAATGTACTCTAGATTATAAGAGTCATGAGCGCAGTATAATAAAATATCCTTAAGCAGGAGTCATGAACCCTCTTTCCTTTGCCGCAAAACGGTAGACCTCTGTGGCATTTCTTTGGTGTCCAATGGGAACACTCATATAGGGAATAATCGGTGGTTCACAGGAAAATCATGCATTTAAGGTGAATCAAAGAAACTCCCATAGTGTGAAACCGTATAAAATGTATTAAAGATACTTACATAGAGATAGTTAAAAATGAGCATATATGCAATGTATATCCGTCCCGGGATTCAAGCCGACAGCCTAATGGGGTCAGCGGGCGCGGTAACGCCGTGAGCATGGACTCCACCCACTTAATATCAGACAGTTGTGTATTTGGGTTCATTTTATTTTTTTTAATATGAGGTTTGGCCATTTACTCCTTGCCAACCTTCAATTTGAGTTTTAATCTATAATATGTGTATATACAATTTCTTTTAAACAGTTGGTTGGTTCAGTTTAGATTAGAGTTGCCAGGTTCTATTTCCTGCTTCTCCATCTATCTTGACAGACATTTACAACACTTAAAATGGCCACTAAAAATTTTACTTTTTCTACCTACTTACCTGTAAAATCCATTTCTTTGAGTACATCCCGGGACACAGAGCAGACTATATAATCATTACTTACTGGGTTATACGCCACCTATAGATAAATGGTCACTGGCAGACAAAAAATAAACAGGAAGTCCCCCTCTATATAACCCCTCCCATACAGGAAGCACTTCAGTTTTGTAGCAAGCAATGAACTCCCAAAAAGAGAGGGGAGGGACCTCTGTATCCCATGATGTACCCAAAGAAATGGATTTTACAGGTAAGTATGTAGAAAAAAATCCAAATTTCTTTTTCGTACATCACAGGACACAGAGCAGAAAATATAATCATTACTTACTGGGACGTCCCAGAGCAATCCCTTTGAGGGGAGGGAGACACAATGTAAGAAAAACCACCATTAGAATATATACAGCAGTCTGTAACATACTACAGCAAAAAGCTGAATCCTCTGCTGCTCTAACATCCACTTGATAAAGTCTTATGAATATACATATTGAAGACCAGGTAGAGGCCTTACAAATCTGCGCCACCGTCCTGTTCCTACCCCCCTGGTGGAATGAGCTCCTACCCTGAAGGGAGGAGCTTACCCTTCAGGCCATAGGCCTGAATGATCAACTGGCGAAAGTGAAATGGATGCTTTGGAAGCTGCTTGACCCCCCTTGGGCCATTCTGGCAAAACAAAAAATGCATCAGTACATCTGATGCCTGCAGATCTCTTTCAGATGTAAACTCAAACTGCATGAACCATATCCAAGGAGTGCAACTGTTTCTCTTCTGGCGAGCTAGACTGAGAGAAACAAAAGAGGGTAGAATAATATCCCGATTCAAATGAAAACCTTAGGCAAAAAGGACGGAGAAGAACTTAACACCATTTAATATGATGCAGGACCAAATATTGTTCTTTACAAGAAAGCCACCCATTTCAATACCCTTCTAGCCAAAGTGACTGCAAAGAAAAGATAGTTTTCGTGGCAAAAGGACTAAAGGAATCTCCTTGACAGGTTCAAAGGGCTATTTCGGTAGCACTGACAAAACCGAATTCAAGTGTCAAGGACATAGAGGAACCTTTATGGGAGGCAACAATGAGTCACTCCTTGACAAAAGGTAAAGGATACTAGGCCTTCCTGAGCCAAGCTGGAGCCACAAAAATGACAGACATCATTTTCTCTTGAATCCTGCATAAGAGATGTGGCAGGAGAGGAATAGGGTGAAATGCATAAATTAGGGATACTGGTTCCAAGGAACTACCAGAGTATGTACACCGATCGCGAAGGGACCTCTAGCTCTAGATACAAACTGCTGCGCTGACGTCTGATGGCGCAACTTTGTTGATGACCCTGGAAGCCAACAGATCTACATCTGACATCCCCAATTGTCGGCAAATCTCCAGAAAAAACTCAGGTGCCAAGACCATTCTCCTGGATGTATTTGTTGGAGGCGGATATAGTCTGCTCTCCAGTTGTCCACCCCCTGAACGTAGACGGAAGACAACCCGGCACCTGCTTTTCAGACCAAGACAGTACACGACTGACTTCCTCGTGAGCCAAAGCTCTTGGTGTCGCCCTGGTGGTTGACATAAGCCATAGCTGTGGCATTGTCGGATTGCACCCTTACCGGCTGAGGCTGTAATCTGGGCGACCCATTTCCCCTGGATTGTAGAGTCCTCCATGACCGCGCCCCAGCCAGAGAGACTGGCATCCATGGTCACTATCGTCCAAACTACCGGAAGAAAAAAAATCTCCCCTTGTATTATATTCTGATCTTTCAACCACCAACTGAGATTCCAACGAGCCTTGGGGGGTATGAACATGCAACCAACCAGAGCTTGCATCTTCTTGTTCCACCCTGACAAAGTCTGCTGCAAGGGACTGGAATGAATCTGGGCACAAGGAATTGCCTCGAATGAGGACACCATCCTTCCTAGCAGACCCATTCAGAGCCAAATTGAAGGGTGCCTTTTTCCCGAACTCGAACTTTCAAGGCATTGACCTTCTCTGGAGGCAAGAACAGCTTTGCCTGGGCTGTGTCTAGAAATAGACCTGAGGCTCCGCAAATCCAGGGAATACCTGTGTAAACTTGAGGTCTATGGACCTCAACTCGCATCAAAGTTGGACCAAAGTAATACAGGAACTACTTGAAGTCACACAGATATGACTGGTTATCATTGTGAATCATGGGCTATGACTTGTCATGCGACTCTGTCAAGAGTCGCAGGAAAAAGTCTCAGAAGTGCGAAAAAGGCCCAAGTATTCCAGACGCTGAACTGGCTCCAAGGCCAACTTCTCAACATTTATAAACCAGCCCAGGTGTTCTAAGAATTGAACCGTGAGATCTACGCTCCGTTTTAGACCCTGCAGAGAGTGATCTCTGAGCAAGAACTAGCGATTCTCAAACTCCTGCAAACTGTAGGATCCCCCCGCCCCCCCCACTCGCACAAGTGGGGGCGCCCCTTCACCAGGAAGGTTTAGTGACAGTTTTAGAGGACTTTTGGACCTAGCCTTGCTGCTTACCTCAGGCCCCAGCTCCCTGTTGCAGTCGAAACTGCCTAGCGGCTGGAAAGCCTGACGAAACAGATCCTGATCCCCTAAATGAGGGATGCTTAGCCACCTTCTTCACAGGAAGAAGCAAGATAATTTCTGGGTATACTATTAAGATCCTCCCCAAATAAACATTCCCCATGAAATGGAAAACCAGCTAACAACCTTTTGTAAGGAAACTCCGCTGACCAGCTTTTTTAGCCACACATTTCTGTGCATGTGCACAGATAAGGGAGCATTAATAACAAGGCCTAAGCTTTCGGGAATTCTGCCATTTTCTCAGCAGAAACTTCCCCTCTATTTAGCCTACAGCACCAAGTATTCCCAGGCGGTCTCCCATCCAAGCACTAACCAGACCCAAGCCTGCTTAGCTTCCGAGATGAGACGAGATTGAGCACATTCAGGGTGGTGTGCTCATAGACCTCTAAGGCCTGACAAACGCTAATTGCTGCCACTGCGGGCTGAATAGGGGAACCTGCCAGAGAGAAGGAAGCCCTTAACAAGGGTTCCAGTTTCTTGTCAGCAAGCCCCATAAAAATCTGTGCATTCTGAGGGAGGAGATTGGTGCATCCACAGCAGGTATGCTCCATTCGTTTAACAAACTTTTCCTCCATCGGATATAATAGAAAAAAATCTCTTTGGAGGAACAAAAATCCAATCTGGGAGTTCCCAGCAGAATACACAAGTTCCCATAGTGAATGAAGGATAAAGGGGGAACACCTGTGCACCTTGTCGATGTTTTAAAAACCCTAGGGAGAAACATAGGGTCTCGGGGACCTCCGCTGGAGGTAACTAAAAAGCTGCCTGCACCATCTGCATAAGAGAATGGATTAGAAGCTTTTGTGACTGAGATGCTGATACAATCTGGGCATCTTCATGCCCTGATTCTCTGGAAGCAGAGTCCTCTGTTTGAATATCAGCCAGGTCATGAACCATTACCTCTTCTACCTCATCAACTCACTCTTGGTCCAATAGATGAGGATTACAGGAAGGGGACCTGTCACACTTTCAACCACCTTCTGTGACTGAAGCAATCATATCAGCAATCTTGTTTTCTAAACCAGCTAAAGTTGATGACAGGTCCTCTTTAGTAACATAAGCGGAGGTAGAAGCACTGCTAGTAGCCACAATGCCTGACAGGCGCACGCCTCAGACAGCCTGGCCGCCTCTGGTCTTTCAAGGGAAGCTATTACAGCAGAGCTCCGACTGGCCGACTGGTGGAACACGTGTGCCCCTTGCTGCTGTGCTCCCCCAACTGCGATTTCTGCAAGTTATAGCCAGCTAGCGCAACAGTAGCTGGCTCTTAAGTAATATAACACATGACCCTCAGCAATACCTTTCCCTTGCAAGACTAACTTTAGTCAACAGACCCCTTACAGTCCCACATAATATGCAACATTAGCTAGGCTGCCACTTGCTACTCACGTGCCTCCAAGAATAGCCGATTTATGCTCTGTGCGGTCCCCTCCAGCCTAATATTACCCTGCACGCATGGCATGTTCACATGCATGCTTTGTGCGGGGGCCGCGGGTTGGGGCCATGCACCAGGACGCCGCTCTACTGTGCATGCAGCAGCAATGTGCCTGTGATCACAGTGCAAGCTGCATCGATCTGAGTTTAATGACTCAGACATCAAAAAATAAACTTTTTTTTTTCTTTCAGCGCCAGCGGCCTGCCCAGTAAGAAAACTTAGGGGGCACGAAGGGACCTAAGAAGCAACTTAAAGTGTTACTAAACCCAGTAATATGAAAATAGTTCATCTGCCCTCCCACAGTGCCCACAGCTTATAAATCTTCTTTTTACATTAAAATAATGCACCTATATACCTTTTGGGATGATCTGTATACCATGGTTTCCTGATAACCTGCAGAGTTTGTCCATAGCTGTGTGTTCAAGTAGGAGATTTCCACTACAGCCTGTATACACGCCCACATGTGTGATGTCAATATCAGGTGACCTGAACAGTTCAATTGAAACAGGAAATGTTCTATCCAGCATAAGAGACCAAACTGCGCATGTGCAGCTTTACCACCCTGCTGTGTATTATATGGACTTGCCCAGATTGACAGTGCAGGAGGGAAGTATCTATCCATACAGGATAAAACCGTCTTTTTTACACAATGCTGAGGATTAACCCCTTAAGTTACACAGTGAGTATAACAAGCATGTTATGCTGCATATACAGACTGATTTTACTGTTGTGGGTTTAGTAACAATTTAACAGAGCAAGGCTGACTCAAAACGCCCTCTATTTTATTTTTATAAATAATTTTTTTTTTACAAAATGACAGCCACAAACACGTTGCAGGGGAAATGGAAATAAAGCATGCCCCTGCTTGCACAGGGCTACTTACCACTCCTGCCGCAGGACCCTGACACAAGCCAGAGGTCCAACCTTCACCCATCACGGCGGGCTTTGTCACCTAAGGACCTTCAAGGACTGGGTAACCATATCATTATTAGGGTCCATTGCCTTGGACCTGTACAGCACCCCACAGGAATTGACTTAATTCTGTAGTGCCCAGGATTCCATTACGCAGGGTCCAGCACCTCTCAGGGTCATATTACAGGCAAAACCTCGCTGTGCCTTCTGTCTTCTTAGCGAGGTTTGGGTACCATTTATCTTAGCATGGGGTTTGTCCAAGAACTCTTAATTCCCTGTCGAAAAGTTCAGACTAGGTAAAGTTTTCTCGACGATACGATTCTATTTACCATGGGTTTGGAGCGATTCTTCTGTCTTCCGTGTCGCTCCAAAACGGACATTATACTGGGACTCTCCACGACCTGGGACGCATTACCTTAGGACCCGTGATGTCTTAATTCAGTTAAGGACACCCCACGACATGTCCAGGTTCCGTTACCTGGGATTATTACTATACCAATGGGTCAGGAACTTCCAGGAATCCACTGTTTCGGGCGGCACTACCCAC
>BLSH010213347.1:208036-218390 GCA_018402905.1 Glandirana rugosa | reverse complement strand
ATTCAGGTCAGGTGATTGACTTGGCCATTGCATAACATTCCACTTCTTTCCCTTAAAAAACTCTTTGGTTGCTTTCGCAGTATGCTTCGGGTCATTGTCCATCTGCACTGTGAAGCGCCATCCAATGAGTTCTGAAGCATTTGGCTGAATATGAGCAGATAATATTGCCCGAAACACTTCAGAATTCATCCTGCTGCTTTTGTCAACAGTCACATCAATAAATACAAGAGAACCAGTTCCATTGGCAGCCATACATGCCCACGCCATGACACTACCACCACCATGCTTCACTGATGAGATGGTATGCTTTGCATCATGAGCAGTTCCTTTCCTTCTCCATACTCTTCTCTTCCCATCACTCTGGTACAAGTTGATCTTGGTCTCATCTGTCCATAGGATGTTGTTCCAGAACTGTGAAGGCTTTTTTAGATGTTGTTTGGCAAACAGACAAGACTTCCGGGTCTTTTGGTGTTGCTGAGCTCACTGGTGTGTTCTTTCTTTTTAAGGATGTTCCAAACAGTTGATTTGGCCACACCTAATGTTTTTGCTATCTCTCCGACGGGTTTGTTTTGTTTTTTCAGCCTAATGACGGCTTGCTTCACTGATAGTGACAGCTCTTTGGATCTCATATTGACAGCAACAGATTTCAAATGCAAATAACGCACTTGAAATGAACTCTGGACCTTTTATCTGCTCCTTGGAAATGGGATAATGAGGGAATAACACACATCTGGCCATGGAACAGCTGAGCAGCCAATTGCCCCATTACTTTTGGTCCCTTAAAAAGTGGGAGGCACATATACTAACTGTTGTAATTCCTACACCGTTCACCTGATTTGGATGTAAATACCCTCAAATTAAAGCTGAAAGTCTGCAGTTAAAGCAGATCTTGTTTGTTTCATTTCAAACCCATTGTGGTGGTGTATAGAGCCAAAAAAGGACCTGACTGTATATGCCACACATTAAATGTACTGCAATATTTTGATGTGCTTTCCTTATGTTAGTCATGCCTGTTCTGCTACCAGGCTCACAGCTCGGATATTAACATCTTAACTACCCACCCGCAATAGGCTTGGCACAATTTATGCCTAACTCGTGATTTTTCACGCAGTGCCTCACCCATGCGGGCACTTTAGTCCTTCCTAGGCCCCTTACACTGGTGTCTTCCCCCTCATCTTAGTTTTACAACACCTTACTGCTCCTCTAATTTCTCCTCCCTCTTGCCCACCCCCCTTTTTTTTTTCTTCCCTTTCTCCTTTTTTTTCTCTTCTTTTCTCCCCTCCTATTGTCTGTAAACTAACCCCCCCTTTTTCCTCCACACTCCACCATGGCTTACACGATGACCATGCACCCTCGGCTAAAACTCTCCTCCTATAACGTAAATGGCCTGAATGTCGCATCTAAAGCCTCTTACACACGGTTCGACGGTCGTACGACCGAACGGACCAAATCGTATGTTGGATCATGTAACTCGCGTACTGACATGCAGTAAATGAACGTACGACCAAGCCGAACGTAGTGACGTGTTATGAACGTATAAAGAGAAAGTTCAGGTGCATGTAATTAGCATCTGGCCGTTTCTGACTTCTGAGCATGCGTGTTTTGCACAGTACAACTTGTTGGACTTACTTCTCTGTACACACGATACAACGGTAGTACGACCACTTGTTGGTACTACCAAAGTTTTATCGTTTGCTAATAGAACTCCTGTTGTACGACCGTCGTACGTCGGCTGTTCTAATCGCGTGTACTAACAGTTGGATGAGCATACAACGAGCGGTTGTACGACCGTTTGCATACGACCATCGAACCGTGTGTACGAAGTTTAAGAGAGGACAAATCCTCTATAATATGCACAAACAACAAGTCAATGTGCTATTACTACAGGAGCCCCACTTCTTCAGATTTCATCCCTTCCTGTGCCAACAGGCATTTCAATAGATGGTTCCACAGTACAAATCCCTCCCAGAAAGCTAAAGGTGTCTCAATTACCTTCCACAAAAACGCTCCAGATTGAACTGATTGATCAGCTTCCTGACCCCCAGGGAAGGTACGTGTTCGCAAACAAACGAAATTCACCATTGCTAACCTTTACCTCCCAAATGTTAACCAAATACCGTCGGCTCTACAGTGCATGAAGATTCTGTCTGGTTTTGCAGAGGGAAAGCTGATCCTGGGGGGATTTTAATGCCCCCCTGGATCCGCTCCTGGACTCCTCGACTTCACACTCCTCTCTTTTCCTAAACTAAGGACCTTAAAATGGGCTATTTTTTACCTCTGCCTCATTGACGCTTGGAGGGTACTTAACCCTAAGGCGCGGAACTACACTCATTTTTCACAGGTTCACAATTCCTATAGCCGTATAAATGATTCGCTCCTCACGGACTGACTGCATCCAAAAGGCTTCAGACTGCATTTCTAATTTCCTTTCAGACCATGCCACAGACTCTACCACGCTGCCTATGCAATGAGAGGCACTTAAAGCGGTCCTGCGGGGCACCTTTATTCAGATTGGGGCTCGCTTGAAAAAGGAACGGGAGACCAATAAAGTCTCTTCCATGCAAAAGCTCAGTGTTCTCGAAACCCAACATAAACGAGCTCCGACATTGGAGACCCTTACGAAAGTCTCAATGGCTCTGTCCCCAACTTAAGGAACTTTATGAGGCTCTGCTCGTACCTATGCAGACAAACTTGCCCTACACCACTACCAATTTCAGGACAAATGCTGCAGATCTTTAGCTCGTCTTCTACACCCAGTCACAACCTCCACCTTTATCCTTCATGTCTGGGCCTCAACTGGGGAATTATTCAGTGAACCGTCTAAGATATCACAGGCATTCAGAGATTTCTACCAAGATGTATACAACCTACCACCTAGGGTACCCTTCACTCCCCCTTCCATCCATGGGACTGATGCTGAGTCCTATGTCACTGAGACTGTGCTCCCCACCTTAGATGACGACACTGTTGAAGAGCTAGAGACACCACTTAGCGAAGATGAGGTCGCGAAAGTGATAGCCACTACCCAATCTGGTAAAAGCCCTGGCCTTCTGGCCTTTATAGCTTTACCCCTAAATTCTACAAGGTATTTGCCCCCCTACGGACCCCCTTCCTGAACAAATTATACAACCCCCCCCCCCCCCCACAAACACT
The DNA here is from genome assembly GCA_018402905.1 of Glandirana rugosa. Classification (NCBI taxonomy): domain Eukaryota; kingdom Metazoa; phylum Chordata; class Amphibia; order Anura; family Ranidae; genus Glandirana; species Glandirana rugosa. The sequence goes on along the minus strand of BLSH010213347.1, from coordinate 215,237 downwards.
AGAAGCCCATATTGTGCTTATCCCGAAGCCTGAGAAGGACCCGACCCTACGTGCAAATTATAGGCCCATTTCCCTCATTGGCGTGGATTTGAAAGTCTTTGCTACAACTCTTGCCCTTAGACTACAACCTCTGCTTCCCCGTCTAATACACCTAGATCAGGTGGGCCTTGTCAGCGGCCGCGAGGCCAGACACAACACCCTGAAAACCCTGCTCCTTACAGAATACGCCTGTACTCACAAGGTCCCTCCATGCCTCCTAACTGTTGACGCGGAAAAGGCATTTGACCAGGTTGACTGGCAATTTCTTCAGATGACTTTAAAGCAAATAGGCCTGGGCCCCCACATGCTGTCCCGCATTATGTCACTTTACTCTAACCTATCCGCTAGGATCGGTGTAAACAGCTCGTTGTCCCCTAAATTCTCTATCTACAATGAGACGCGGCAAGGATGTCCCCTGTCCCCCTGCCTTTATGTCCTTGTCATGGAAGATTTAGCAATCGCTCTTTGAAATAATCCCAAATATCTCAGGTATTTCAGTAGGCCCCATTTACTTTAAACTGGCACATTTCGCCGATGATTTACTAATGTTCATGACCCAACCACACCTATTCTCTACTACACATAATGCAGGAATTTAAGATATGGGGAGCTGAGCAACTTCAAAGTAAACCATTCCAAGTCTGAGATCCTAAATATATCACTGCCCACAGAGGTTCATCAAATCTCAACCACATTCCCCTTCAAAACAGGTTCTGCTTCTATTCGCTACCAAGGCATCCAAGTACCCACAGATGCAACCCAGTTGTTCTCAAAGAACTTCACTCCTCTCCTTCTCAGAACTAAAATATACCTCTCCAATTATACCAAGAGACCCTTATCCTGGGTAGGTAGGATAAACACCCTAAAAATTGATGTCCTCCCTCGGTTCCAACTTGTTCCAGACTAACCCTGTACCCATACCCTCCTCGTTCTTCAAACAACTCCGCCAGATGTTCCCCAACTTTATCTGGAAGGGGGCTTGACCTAGGACACGGTATGAAACACTTTCCCTTCTGAAGATTCGGGGAGGGACTGAAGCCCCAGACGCTTCTGCTTATCATAGAGCAGCAGTTCTCACACAAATCCTTGATTGGTTCCATCACTCCTCCAGTAAACTGTGGGTTCAAATAGAAAGCCACCTGACCCCAATAGACCTCCGAGCTTTACTGTGGATGCCAGCTGACTATTTGAAGGACATGCTACCACTAAGTGATCTCACCTGACATACGGTAAAAATTTGGCACTGCCTGAATTCCTCTAAGCCTATATCCCACCCGCAGGGACCCATAATTCCATTATTTGGGACCCCGGCGTTCCCACTAGCCCTACATGGGATGGGGCTTAGACCCTGGAATAGAAAGGAGCATTGACTACTTGCACAAGTTCTCCGATCAGACTATAGCTTAAATGTAGATGACCCCTCGGGTTCGTCCTCCCATATTTCCACAAATTGGCTCCAAAGACAAGTGGTATCCTAAATCTGCACTTTTCCATCTTTGCCCGACCTTCTCTCTGACTTTACTGACTTTGAAAATCTGCTACTTCAAACCGATCCCCCCAACTCATGTGGTTTCCCAACTATACTCTGTCATATACACTGTCTCACACCCAGAATTTTCTCCGTATATTGGGATCTGGGAATCAGATCTGGGTCACACCATCTCACACACAGAATGGCAAAAATGCTTCATCCTGATGCACAAAGTGTCCTTGGCTTCAAAAAAAATCAAGAAAAATGCCTTAAATTACTGACCTGTTGGTATAGATGCCCGTCGACCCTACACCATGTTAAACTAACGTGTCCCGATACCTGCTGGCGATGCTTCTCATCCAAGGGAACTTTGCTCTACATTTGGATAGAATGCCTGTGCGAAAGTTCTGGCAAGCAATCTTCGAATTGTATTGTAGACATATGGCGACCTCGATTACTCCCTCTCCTGAAGTAGCTCTACTATCTATGCTTCCTGGTCCACTCAAAACAGTCAGAAAAATGTATTACGCCACTTTTTGGCAGCAGCTAGGACAGTCATACCTAGACACTGGAAATTGGCGAGCATGCCTTCCTTGGGGGACTGGGCAGGTGAAGTGGACCGCATAAATGGTTTGGAGCGACTGTTGGCACAGGAATCAAGTAAGGAAGACCAATTCTCCACCACTTGGACTTTGTGGTATGTGTTTTGTTACTCCACGGGGTTCTTACCCTGGGCCGAGGGGGTCTCAAACACTACCCCAGATTAGCCATGGTGGAATGTCACCCAACCTTCATATATTTCTACTCATTTTGGCTTTCCGTACCTTATCTTACTTCTTTTCCCCTTTTTGTTTTATTCTAACGGAGCAGATAGTGGTGTCCACACAGAGTTTTAACTCCTCTCTGAAAAATGTTAGTGTACCATGTGGGCGCGTTTGTTCCACTGATACCTGTTGAAAATGTAAACCAATACAATTACCTGTACCCTTGTATTTTCATACCTATTGCTATATTTTTGTAATATGTTATCCATGCAATAAAATAAGATTGCACTAAAATAAACAGAGGATAGCCACGTCTTGTCTCTCTGTGTGAAAATGGTTGCAAGTGCATCTGGCCACCATTACGTTAAGTTGTGGTGGTGCTACTAATGAAGTTTCCGATGAAAAAAAAAAAATCATCAAAGCGGTTTTATATAAATCAACATATACAGAATTTTAGGCAAAGTGTTTTTCTAACACTGAGAAACCTCTTGCACAAAAGGTCTTGCTCAGAAAGTGGGAAGCCAACACTCTCTGAAAAAGAAAGGTAAGAGCAGAAATCTGGTCCTAAGAACCCAACTACAAGAAAGGATCTGTCCCACGGAGAAACTCCTGACATGTAAGCCCCTTGACTCACGCCATGCAAAGAAATACGCCCATCCCATCTGATGATAGACCTTGCAGGAGGTAGCCTTCCTAGCTTTAAACATAAAAATAACACTCAGAGATACTTCGGTCTGTCGGAAACTAAGCTTCAGCAGCCATGCCATTAAAACCAGTTTTTTGAAATGCAGGGTGGGAAATTGGTCCTTGCGACAGACTGGAATAAAAACCTCTGAACATTTCGGAGGGTGGAACCTGAGTAAGTGCTGAATGCACGTCCGCCAAATGCTGAGGGGAGTGACGCAGGCTTGAAGAACAAAGCATTCTAGAGGAAAAGATCGGAACTCTATCTTGTAGCCAGAGGACACCACCTCCAGAACCCAATGGTCTGAAATAGGGATAGCCACCAGCCCACAAGGGATGAGACATCCCCCAACCTTCAGATGATGTGGTTGCTGCCACACCTTCATGAAAAAGTGGGCTTTTGGGCAGGTTTCCTATTGTGGCACACAGAGAAGAGGAGGCGGCAAGAGCACCAGGGGGAGACCCTAGAAAAGGGAGGTTCTGGGCTGCTCTGTGTAATACTATTGCAAAGAGCAGGTAAGTATCCCATGTTTATTATTTTAAAAAAAATACCCTTTACAACAGCTTAGTAGCTGGGCTTTTCCATTGTATATTAATGAGAACTGTACTCTGGCCAGCCCCCAGCCCAGCTGTTGGGACAAACCACGCTAAGCTAGCTAAGTAATGTTTGCCATAAGCCATGACACCTTCTCCTCAGAAAAAGTTAAGAAAATTTTTAAAAAAATTGTTTAGGGTATGTTTTGTGAATAGGCACTCATAACAAACGTATGGTGGGGTTTTCTCATATTTGACTGCAAAAGAGGAAATACATGCTAACCCTTTTACTGCCTCTAATCCACATGGCATGTGGGGAGTTACACAAACCCTTAGCAACTGCAGCTACCGGGAGTGTGTAAATCTGGATGGACTGGTGTGTCTATTCAACCTTTCCAAATATGTAACAAGCCAGCTGTCGATTGTCAGATGGAAAAAAAAAATAAAATCAGTCAGCTGTGCAAGTGCTGGACTACTTCTACACACCCTAGTAGCAGAGACCCTACAGAATAAATTGGTGGGTGTTGCAATATTTTATGTCACACAGCGGTTTTTCAAACCCCTTTTTTGGGAAAAAAATACACTTCAATGAATTTTAGTGAATATGAACAAAATCTAATACCCAACTCTTACCATGATGTTAACAAAATTGATACCAAACATGTCATGCTTTAAAGGAGCACCCCCCGATCCCCCATACAAGCAGACAGCTAACACAGAATGTCTGCAAGAGCCCTGCATAGTACCCACAATCAGCAGATGCTTTGCTGGCTCATTGTAAAAAAAATAAATGCACATCTTTTTTCAGGTATTTTTTTTTTTTTACGAAGGTGAACTCATCCCTTAAAACTGCACACGCCTGTGGAATGGCAACAAACTACAGTAAATTAATTTATCCATAGGCGATGCTTAAAAGTTTTAACAGGTTACCAATTTAGAGTTACACAGGAGTTCTGGTGCTAGTATTTCTGCTTTCACTTTCGTTCACGATACCTCTTATGTGTGGTGAGATTACCATTTACATATGTGCATGGGACCTGCATTGTCGCATTTGTGTGCGAGTACAGGTGGACATTTTTCAATTATTTATTTTATTTAAATGTATTTTTCTTAAGACACTACCTTTCATTTTTTTGATCAATGTTATCACAAGGGATGAACGTCAAGGACTGATTCAGGAGGGGAAGGCGAAGGGAAATGTCTGTGACCCCCCCGCTATCTATGTTCTCGATAAGCCCAAAAATTGTACATGAAATTTTAAATTGTGGCTGAAAATTCCTCTCTGGATAGGAAAGAAGCAGCTAATGTGGTAGATGGGCAATAAGAATGGGCAGAGGAAGGCAGGGAGTCATATTGGGGACAACCTTCAGAGTAAGGTGCACTATGGCCTGCATTGGATAATCTAACACTCCCATTAGGAGTCAAGAGCGGAGCCTGAGCTAGCAAGTCTAACTGATCCTTTTCCCTTGTGCTTGAGATCTGCTGTGCTTGTGAACATGTGAGGGGTACTCACAATCTCTGAAGCAGCAGAGAGAGAGGGAAATGGCTTGATGCAAAGCACATGCACGTCACTGTAGTAAGCCCAGGTAGTGTGGTAACAACTGCTATACTGTTCCACCAGGAGAGAGCAAGAAGATGTTGCAGGTCCGAAGACGGTCTCGAAGTAGAAGAGGCAGGGCTATCAGCCCCAGTAACCCCACTGAAAGTGAGGCAGCACAGTAAGCACCACAAGGGGAGGCACCACGTGCAATTAAGCTGGCACAAGTGCACAATACCAGAAAAAAAATTTGCTCCCAAAAAAAAAAAAAAAAAAAAAAAAGAGACCCCAGTATTACCAGCATTCAGCCAAGAGCACCAGAATAGATTAAGAGAACAAAAGGAAGACTCTGGACATAAATGTTTAAAGGGCTTCTGCACTGTAAACACAGATGAAGCTTCTGTAGTCAGGTATTACCCCATCTTGGCTTCAACCTCCACAACAGGCATACCCCCCAGCATTCTTCAGTGACAGGACTTAGAAGCTGGCAGACTATGACCCTGGACCTCTAAAGCACACTGTGGCCAACTCAACGTGTTGCACTACAGCAGGATGCAGTGCGTGTCAGCAACATTACAGGCCGGCCCCACTTCTTCTATCTGGGGTTCTGCTGAGGAGTCAACTGACCTGGAAGCTGCAGTAGGACCTGCAGTGTTTGTGGTGAAACAGGAATCTCGACAGAAACATCAACTTAGTGGAATATCAGAGAGAGAGAAAGAGAAACTTCCTTAGTAAGAAGGTAATCTTCTCTCAGCAGAGAGAGAGGTCCATCAACTAGTAAAAACTGGGGCTAACTGGGAGTGGTAGCATAAGGAGATGCTCCTGCACACTTCTTTTTTTGCTGGTGTCCAATCACCTGTGGCATATAACTCAGTCATAATGATTAAAGCGCTTGTCCCCCATACTGTAAGGCTATGAAACAATCACTACTCAGTTCTGTCAAAACGATCAGCAGTGGGCAGTGATCAGCTAATGTTTACGGAAAGCCTTCTTTAGCGCATGGTACAAATTCAAGATTACGTTTATAATGTGTAATATAGGATGCTGTATTTTTAAGACCCATGAGGCTAATGAAACTGGACTGAAGACTGAGGAAGCAGAGTGCTACCGTTTGCATTACAAGAGAAGTCTAGGATCTGCCAAAGTGCTACATTTTCACCAACTGACATTGGAAAAAACCTTACCTCCAACAATTGGTCCCCATACTCCAACCCAGCTTGCTGTGCAATGCTTCCTGCCATCACCTTTGATACAAAGATTCCCCCACTCTCTCCTCCTCCAATAGAAATACCCAAGGGCTCAGCACCTTTCTGTACTCTGACATGTCGAGGCTCATCCACTAGCGGCCTGAAAAGAGGAAGCAGAGCTCAATGTACAATTGAAATGTAAAATATTTATTAATTTTACTAAACTTTTATGAATACTGAATCCTCAAAAACTCTTCAATTACCTTCTGTATAAAGTTTGAGCGCTACATTCTGCTTTAGTAAAATCACAAATTTAGTTAACAAAATGCACAACACATAAATAACTAAATCAACAAGGATAAGATTAAGGTGGTTTAGCTCACAAAAACAAAGAATGTAAATCTAGAAACACCCACAATATTATACTAAAAATAAGATCCCATGATCTGTACGTCAACCATACAATACATCATCTTACTCTTACGTTCACTGACAGACGCAGCCCTTCATTAGACAAGTGGGGCTCTTATGCTCATATCACTAGGAGTAGACTAGGCAAAACAAAACAAAAGCATAGGTTGGCCCCTCCCAGGGGGCCGTCCTCACCTTAGTATATAACCCCCTGCTAGACAATAGCGTCCGGTGACCTGTCCTTGTTTGGTCAGTGACCCGTGTTCATCCTAGTCGGTGACCGTCGGGCGTGCCTTACCCGGGATACGCCGCACAGGTGCGGTTCCGATTCCCATCGAGCGTGTCTGCACACGGCCTGACCCCTTTCAAAAACCTAAGATCTATAGGAGATATGGTGGTCGGCCGAAGAACTATCGTCAGAAGTAGTCTTTTTTGGAGTCTTCTTGCGTCTAGGGTATCCCTTGGTCCAGATTGAGGAACGTGATCCGTTATTTTTGACTATACGATAACAGATCGTCCCCCAATATATGATTCCACTCCTGCCGGGGGACCCTCCCCGGTTGGATACGAAAAC
>BLSH010213347.1:166340-183913 GCA_018402905.1 Glandirana rugosa | reverse complement strand
TTTATCTGTCACAGTGAATATACAGGTACTATTTAAGCATTATTTTATCCTTATACGACTTATTTAAATATATTAGCATTACAACATGTTCTATGCAGTAATGCATATGGTGTTTATATTACCTGCACAGGACCTGCAGAGGAAATTATCAGCTGTAATGGGGAAAGCAAGTTCAGTTCAGGGTTAATACAGTTTCTTTTACTTATATATATATATATATATATATATCTCCAGAGTGGTAAGGAAAAAAAATATAATACTATTCATATAAATCGATTCAATAAAAATAAAAAATAGGATTTTTTGACTTGCTGTAAAATCCTTTTCTCTGAGATCATTGACGGACGCAGCCTCTTATCCTTGACATGTGGGGTTTATGCACCTTTCACTAGGAGTGGACTAGGCAGAACGTAGTTCAGCTAAAAGCAGACACAGCCCCTCCCAGGGGGCTGTCCTCACTTGGCATAACCCCTCCTGCCCTGCTCAGCAACTCAGTTCGCAACAAGCAGTACAAACTCAAACAAAGAGGGGTGGGTGCTGCGTCTGTCAATGAACTCAGAGAAAAGGATTTTACAGTAAGTCAAAAAATCCTATTTTCTCTTTCGTTCATTGACTGACGCAGCCTCTTATCCTTGACATGTGGGGATGTCCCAAAGCAGTGCCAAAACCAGGGGTGGGCAACAACAACTGTACCCAACACAAAAGTTCTCCAAGAGGCGCCAGACGCGCCTCACACCACCGCCTGCAAAACTTTGCGGCCAAAAACAGCACCCGAGGACGCTGCAACATCAACTCTGAAACACTTAGAAAAAGGCGTGCACAACAGTCCAAGTAGCCACCTTGCACCCTGAGAACCGACACCTGATATCGGAAAGCCCAGGAAGTACTAATCGTCCTGGTAGAGTGAGCCGTGACCAAAAAGGGGGCTCCTGGCCCCGAACAGAATACACACGGGTCACAAGCCGATTTATCAAACGGGAAACAGTGGCCGACGAGGCCGCTAGGCCCATGCGCGGACCAGCCACAGCAACAAAAAGCGCATCCGACCTCCGAAAAGAGGCCGTAGCCACCAGAAAGACACCCGCAGAGCCCTAACCACATCCAGAAAGTGCAAGGTAACCTCCTTAGGATGAAACGGGCTCGGACACAGGGAAGTGAGGACATGCCCTCATTAGCGTGCAAAGAAGATACCACCTTCAGCACGAAGGAAGGAGACGGCCACAAAACCGCCTTATCCCTATGTAGGACCAAGTACGGAGACCTAGAGGACAGAGCCGCCAGCTCAGACACCCGCCTAGCGGATGTACTAGCCACCAGGAAGCCACCGTCTGCGAAAGCAACTGCAAGGGTATTCTCCTGATATTTTCGAAAGGCGACCTCTGAAGCACTGAGAGGCCCAAATTAAAGTCCCATGACACCAAAGGCGACCGTATCTGGTGGGTGACATGCCGAACCCCCTGTACAAAGGTAAGAATCAAGGCATGCATCACCAAATGATGCTGAAAAAGAATCACCAGGGCAGAAAACTGCCCCGAGAGTGCTCAATGCCAACTTGTGGTCTAGGCCTTGTTGAAGGAAGGCCAGCACCCGAGCCACTGAACAGAACAGTGTTCCACACCCCCGCCTCGCACCAGGCAATGTAAGCCTTCCAGGTGCAGTGGTATATCTCGCAAGAAAAGGATTTACGCGCCCTGAGCATGGGGGGAATCACCGATTCCGAGACCCCCCAGATCCCTTAACACCTGGGACTCAAGAGCCAGGCCGTTAAGGCGAGGACAAAACCAGATGCAAGATGGGGCCCTGGGAAGCAGATCCTCGCAAAGTGGTAGACGCCAGGGAGCCTTACCACCAACATCACCATGTCGTCGTACCCGGGCCTCCGGGGCCAATCCGGCACCACGATAATGGGCGGAATTCCCTTTGCTCCTATCCTGCGCATAGGCGCAGGAGCAGCATGAGAAGGACAAAAGCATAGGTGAACCGAAGACCGGTCCGCAGAGCCGCAAGGGCCCCTCACTCAGCACACGAAGGTCTGCACCTTCTGAGTCCACCGGGGTGCCAGCTGAACCACGACAGGCGTACCCCACTGCAGGCAGATCTGCCGGAATACAGCCAGATTCAGGGACCATCCCCCCTGAACCAAGGAACTCACTAGCCAACTCTCGACGCATGAAAAGTGAATGGCGGAGATCACCAGCACGTGAAGTTCTGCCCACCGCAGAACAAAAGCCACCGTCGAAGCAGCAGCTAAGCGTCTTGTCCCGCCCTGCTGATCCACATATGCCACGGCCGTGGCAATATCCGGCTGAGCTCAGAAAGAACAAAAACAACAGAGTCCCCAACCAGCGGGAAAGGCAAAGCCAGATGGCCCGAAGATCAGGAAATGCATCTGGACACATGACTCCTCCTTGGACCAGTGACCCCAGGTCGCCAACACCCCTAGGACATCAGCCAAGCAGGCTGGCGTCCGTAGCGACCACCGTCCAAAAACAGGGAAGAAAAAAACGTCCCCAAATGCAGGGCCGGGGCCCGCAACCACCACAGTAGTGAGGATCTGGCCTGGCGGTCCAACCTGATCAACCGAACCAGGGATGAGGGGGACTTGTCCCACTGCAAAAGAACACCTTCGCTGCAGAGCAGAAGGGTGACAATGCGCAAACGGCACCGCCTCCCGGGAGGAAAGCCAGAGCCCCAGGAACCACCTGCAAGGGGCAGGGGGAACCACTTGGGGACAGTGGGGACCGACCCGCCAACTAAAGCGTCTGTGCTTGGTCATAGGAAGGGAAAGACCCTCCATCCGGACTGAATCTCGGACCAGAACCAGAACCTCCAAACGGTGAGACTAAGCCAACACCGATTTCCAGAGAAATAGCACCCAGCCAGACTCCCACGGCGTGTGCCTGGTGATTGCCACCTCGTCCCTAAGGGCTGGAGCCGACTCCGCCCGCAGGCAGGCAGGTCGGCCAGATCCACCGTGATGCCCCCCCCAGCCTCAGAGCCAGAACCGGGCCACCAATCTGGCGAGGACCCGAGGAGCAGAAACCAGGTAAAACGGGGAGAGCCATCACCGTGTAGTGAAGCTCCAATACCGTCAAGGCGCAGGAAACACCGGCGTAGGGCACACAGGGTGACATGCAGATGCGCCACTGCCCTGTCGCGTCATGGTGGCCAGACGTACCCGGACCAGGCAGTGGAGGGGCACCGAGCCATACCGCCCGGGCCCCGTTCTCCGACCACAAGCAGAATGGAGTAAATAAGGGTACGCCCCGAGGACGGGACAATGGTATCTACCCCTGATGAAGCCGGTTCCTAGCCAGGCCAGCGGTCTGCCGGGGGGGCGGGAACGAAATCCCATTTTGTACCCAGACAAAATCACCCAGCAGACCGAAATCCAGAAAATTTATCAAACGCAGGTATCTCCCCACCCAAACCGAGGGTAGGGGCAACCCTTCACGCTGAAAAGGATCTGTCTCCTGGCCTGACCTATGCTGCCAGGGACACTTCCGCAAACCTGCGCGATCCCTGATGGGTAGGGAGCCCTAGCCTGATGGCGGAAGGAACGGAGGAAAAGGAGACCTCTTCTGGGCCGCCAAGGAGTGACCCGTGCAACGGGGCTCCCTACCTCCTGCTCCAACGTGGCTCCAAGAGCCGCCTAGTTGAGAAGGGAAGACTGCCAGGGCCTGCCTAACCGACAGGACCCTACCGAAGCAGACATCTAATCCCTGAAGGAGCCGGCCAGTGGGCCCCCCCATGAAGGATGAACCCCGCATAAGCAACTTCGCGGCGCGAAGGCTCAGCCTTTACAACACCCGAGTGGAACCATATCGGGCGAAGCTAACCCTGCCAGAACAACCCAGATCTGGCAGCAGACACGGCGCTCCTGTCAGCAGGGCCTAAGGACAGCGTGCCACTAAAGGACGGTAATCAGTGTCTGCATAGTTTACAACATACAGCAAGCGACACCTGGGAGTCAGACCCATGGAATCAACTGTGGAAGGTAGATGCCCAGCTGTGCCCCCGAGATCGTGGACTCCACGATCAGGCGAAACATAGTGGGTACAACCACGGGCTGCCACGTACAGAAAAGAAAGGGGGCTGAGACCACTCACAGTCCCCTCCAAGTAGTGGGAAACCCATAGCCACACGGGCCAGGCTAAGCGGCCCGACAGGGACGGCCCCTCCCCGCAAGGGACCAGCCGTAATCCCCAAACCGGAACTCGTGGCCCCCGAAACGGAAGAAGGGTGCCGGTCCGCCTGTGACGCGGGCCATGCTAAACTGGCGCTGTCTGGTGCATTCCCGAGCACCGCAGTCGCCGCGGCACACCCTTCCATACTATTTGGGGAACACCCCGATCGATATCTCAAGGGGGCCCCTGACCTAGGAGGACGCCCGTCAGGGTCCAACGCATCCCAGAGGCCGGAGGGGGGTAGAGCCCACCATACGCCCAAGTCCCTGCCCGAGAAACCCAGGACCGCCTCACAGTCCCTAAACGGAGAGGTCAAGTGCGCAGGAAGTAACCCCAGGGGGACTCACCACCGCCCGCTCTGCCGCTGTCCACCGCTGCATATGCCTTCTTATGCAGAAAAGGGGGAACCAGCCCGCCAGCCTAACACCCCAGGGGAGGAACCCGCCTGCCCGCCCCGCACCCCAGGGGGAGCGTACTTACCCATCTAGATGGGCGTATCGGGTCGCCACCCGAGACAGACCTGCCACCCCGCCGGTTCGGGGGGGAGCTGCTGGCCATGCGACACCCATGACGCAAGCCCGAGGAACTGGTCCCAAGTGCGCTGGGGGGACGTTTAACCCGCCGGCCGCCCCGCACGGAATGAGGCCCAACGTGGCCGACCCCGCGTGCAGCTAAAGGTGGGCTGGCGTCCATCGGCTCGCGTCCGTCGGCCGCACTGGGGAGACTACCTGGATCTAGGATATCCAGCCTGTCACCCAGCCGCCTACTTGATTGCATTCTTCATCAGAAATTTTGAGAAAAAAAAAGAAAAAAAAATGGGGGACCGCAGATCCCAGCAGGGAGCCAGGTCCTACTCCTTGCACTAGGCAGGAAAAACTGAGTTGCTGAGCAGGGCAGGAGGGATTATGCCAAGTGAGGACAGCCCTCTGGGAGGGGCTGGATTTGCTTTTAGCTGAACTACGTTCTGCCTAGTCCACTCCTAGTGAAAGGTGCATAAACCCCACATGTCAAGGAAAAGAGGCTGCGTGCATCAATGAATGAAAGAGAAATATCTCTTGAGGGATTTAAGCCCTTTTCCCTCTCCTTTTTCTTTTTGAAATATTCACATCTACACCGGGATTGTCATCATATTACTTATATTTAGATTCAAGGCTGTCATCATATAGGGGCCAAGTCCAGCCTGACGCCATTTGCTTGGTTCTCCATCTTTCCCACCGCCGCATCGTATCTGGTATTTGCATTCTCTTTAGCTTCATTAGCTTATGGGAATTTGTTACTACCAAGTAAGATCAACTAGGTATGTTATAAAATATACATAAAAGAATCCTTAAAATGAATATGTCTCGATCTTAGTCAAGTACCATAAAAAAATATATATATGTAACATATAGATATAAATACTATTAAAGATTAATTCATCTCTATTATACAAACAGTATATCCTCCCATGCTCACCTGGGGGAACATTCTTTGGCCCTAGTGCCCTGTCCTTGTGATTTATCCTTTATTGGTAAGTACTGATGTAATTTGATGCACACTTGTGATGTCTAAATAATGATGTATTGATGTACTGTTTTGATATAATCAGATTGTATACTACTCTATGTTCCTGTCTTCTTACTGTCACTGTATTAATGTCTGGCTATTGCTTTCAGTATATGGCCTAAAGCACCTGTTGTACTCTCCCGAAGAAGGGTATATACAGCGAAACATGTTGAGAAACAAAGGGCCTTAGACTGTGAGGAAACAAATCTATTACGACCTATATTTATGTTTTTAATATGTATGTCTTTTCTGTAAAAATAAAGATATTCTTTTTTAAGTAAATTGATTCTGTGAGCTTATGACGGTACCATCAAACTCCCAAAGCCCTCCAGTTCCCATTTTATCCAAAAATGGAGTATGGCACAACTGCAAACCTACCAAGACATGGCCGTCCACCTAAACTGACAGGCCAGAGCAAGGAGAGCATTAATCAGAGAAGCAGCCAAGAGGCCTATGGTAACTCTGGAGGAGCTGCAGAGATCCACAGCTCAGGTGGGAAATTCTGTCCTCAGGACAACTATTAGTCGAGCACTCCACAAATCTGGCCTTTATGGAAGAGTGGCAAGAAGAACATCACTGTTGAAAGAAAACTATAAGAATTCCCGTTTGCAGGTTGCGAGAAGCCATGTGGGGGACACCGCAAACATGTGAAAAAAAGGTGCTCTGGTCAGATGAGACCAAAATGTAACTTTTTGGCCTAAAGGCAAAACGCTATGTGTGGGGAAAACTAGCACTGCACATCACCCTGAACACACCATCCCCACTGTGAAACATGGTGGTGGCAGCATCATGTTGTGGGGATGCTTTTCTTCAGCAGGGACAGGGAAGCTGGTCAGAGTTGAATGGAAGATGGATGGAGCCAAATACAGGGCAATCTTAGAAGAAAACCTGTAAGGGCTCTTTCACACGGGCTTGTCCATGTGAGGACTCCGCTTTGCACAGCAGGGATCTATCCGCTGATCCCCGCTGAGCAGGCAGATGACAGATCCGTCTCCTCTCACGGTGCAGAGACGGACCTGTCAAAGCCCCGTTGTCCTCTATGGAGATCGGATGAATATGGACCGCCTGTCCGTTTTCATCCGACCTTATCCGATCCAATTCTCTAGACTGATGGAAAATAGGGTTTCCATCAGTCTAGATTTCACAGACCAGATCGCATCAGATAGCGGCGGATGTCAGCGGATATGTCACCGCTGACATCTGCCGCTCCATAGGGCTGAATGGAGCATCCGATCAGGTCCGCCTGAAAAACTGACAGGCAGATCTGATCAGAAAGCCCATGTGAAAGGTGCCTTAGAGTCTGCAAAAGACTTGAGCTACAATGGAATGTTTAGATTAAAGCATATTCATAGGTTAGAATTGTCCAGTCAATGTCCAGACCTAAATCCAATTGAGAATCTGTGTAAAGACTTGAAAATTGCTGTTCACAGATGCTCTCCATCCAATCTGACAGAGCTTGAGCTATTTTGCAAAGAATGAGCAAACATTTCACTGTCAAGGATGTGCAAAGCTGGTAGAGACGTCTCCAAAAAGACTTGCAGCTGTAATGGCAGCGGAAGGTGGTTTTACAAAGTATTGCTGAATACAAATGCACCCCACACTTTTGAGATATTTGTAAAAAATTTGGAAAACCGTTTATCATTTATGTTCTTTCCACTTCATAATAAGGTGCCACTTTGTGTTGCTCTATTACATAAATTCCCAATACATTTACATTTTTGGTTGTAACATGACAAAATGTGGAAAATTTTAAGGGGTATGAATACTTTTTCAAAGCACTGAATATTCAGGCTTTTGCTTTATTAATGCCCAACTCTTTTTTATTAATTTGTGATAGAGTGGGGGAGGGTTTGTGCCTTTATCGAGTTTTTATTGAAGTTGGGGACCTTATTGGATACATTTCCAGTCACTTTTCATCGAATGTGTTTGGATATTTTTCTTAACTGGGACACAAACAAACACTAATTTTTAGCAGAGCAAGAAAGGTATATATGTATGTATGTATGTATGTCAATGTCTGCACCTTCCTGTTCCAGTGATGCTCATAATCCCTATGGGGTTGATTTACTAAAACTGGAGAGGGCAAAATCTGGTCCAGCTCTGCATGGTAGCCAATCAGCTTATTCAATTAAGCTTTGACAAAAATACCTGGAAGCTGATTGGTTGCTATGCAGAGCTGCACCAGATTTTGCACTTTCTAGTTTTATCAAATCAACACCTATTTATTGTGTGCACATCACAGGGACAGGAAGTGAGGGAAACGCTTGACAATGGAGTTGCAGTGGAAATAAAAAAAAAACTGAAATGTTACGTTTTTTGCTCTACGTTATTCAAAACGAAAAAATAAACTGCCTTGAGTTGGGCTCAATACAGGACTGCTTTTTTTGTCATGCTTTTATATGAAACTCAACATTCCCTATAAATAGCATGCTAGCTGGGGAATCGTAGCAGTGCAGGCCATTTGTTTTTATGAACATAGTCATATAGAAGTGGCAGAAAATAGAAGTCCTCACAGCAGTGTTGCCAGTTGCCAGTATTTTTACTGGCAGCCAGTAAAGAACAGGCAATTTTCTCCTGGCAGTAAATACCAGTAAAAGGAAAAATAGGATTTTTTGACTTACCGAAAAATCCTTTTCTCTAAGTTCATTGACAGACGCAGCATCTTATTCATGACATGGGGTTATCCACCTTTCACTAGGAGTGGACTAGGCAGAATGTAGTTCAGCTAAAAGCAGACACAGCCCATCCCAGGGGGCAGTCCTCACTTGGTATAACCCCTCCACCCTGCTAAGCAACTTTGTTCGTAACAAGCAGTACAAACTCAAGAAGAGAGGGGTGGGTGCTGCGTCCATCAATGAACTGGATTTTACGGAAAGTCAAAAAATCCTATTTTCTCTTTCGTTCATTGATGGATGCAGCATCTTATTCATGACGTGTGGGGACGTCCCAAAGCAGTGTCAAAATGAGGGGTGAGTAATGCAACAACTGTACCCAACAGAAGAGCCCTCCGTGAGGAGCCAAACGCGCCTCACACCGCCGCCTGCAAAACCTTGCGGCCAAAAGCAGCATCCGAGAATGCTGAAACATCAACTTTGTAAAACTTAGAAAAGGTGTGCACAGAGGTCCAAGTACCCGCCTTGCACACTTGAGATACCAATGCCTGATGTCGGAAAGCCCAGGAAGTACTAATCACCCTGGTAGAGTGAGCCGTGACCGGAAAGGGGGGGCTCCTGGCCCCGAAAGCATAGGCACGGGTCACTGTCTTATACAATGGGAAATAGTGGCCGATGAGGCCGCCAGCCCCTTGTGCGGGCCATCCACCGTGACAAATAGCGCATCCGACCTCCGAAAGGGGGCCATGGCCGCCAGATACACCCGCAGAGCCCTAACCACATCCAGAGAGTGCAAGGCAATCCTTAGGATGAGACGGGTGCAGACACAATGAAGGGAGGACAATGTCCTCATTAGTGGGAAAAGAAGTTACCACCTTCGGCAAGAAGGAAGGAGATGGGCGCAAAACCACCTTATCCCTATGTAGGACCAAGTACAGAGACCTACAGGACAGAGCCACCAGCTCAGACACCCGCCTAGCGGATGTAATAGCCACCAGGAAAGCCACCTTCTGTGAATGCAGCTGCAAAGAGACTTCCCTGATATTTTCGTATGGCGGCTTCTGAAGCACTGAGAAGACCAAATTAAGGTCCCATGGCGCCAAAGACGACCATACCTTGGGGGGGGGCACATGACGAACCCCCTGGACAAAAGTATGAATCAAAGAATGCGTCGCCAAGGGACACTGAAAAAGAATCGCCAGGGAAGAAACCTGTCCCTTGAGAGTGCTCAAAGCCAGCTTGTGATCTAGGCCTTGCTGAAGGTAGGCCAGCACCCGAGCCACTGAAAAAGAACGGGGGTTTCCACCCCCCCCCCCTCGCACCAGGCAATGTAGGCCTTCCAGGTGTGGTGATTGATTTTGCGTGAAGTGGACTTGCGCACCTTGAGGGATCATCAATTCAGAGACCCCCCGATCCCTTAACACCTGGGATTCAATAACCAGGCTGTTAAAGCCAGCGAGGGTAAAGCAGAGTGCAAGATGGGGCCCTGGGACAGCAGATCTTCACGAATTGGGAGGCGCCAGGAAACATCCACCACCATCCGCACCAGGGACGCCGAGGCCAATCTGGCGCTACCAGAATTGTTGGGATCCCCTCTGCCTCTATCATGCGCAACAGGTGCAGAAGCAGCTTGAGAGGGGGAAAGGCATAGAGAAGCCGGTACCGAGACCACGGAGCCACGAGGGCGTCCGCAGTATCTGCCAACGGATCCCTTGTTCTGCTCACTAAGGTCTGCACCTTCCGTTTGAGCCGGGACGCTAGTAGGTCCACGTCTGGCATGCCCCACTTTTGACAGATCTGGCGGAACACTTCCGGGTGCAGGGACCACTCTCCCTGATCCAGCCTCTGGCGACTGAAGTAGTCCGCCTGCCAATTTTCGGCGCCCGGAATGTATTTCGACGCCCGAAATGTACGTTGATCGGGAGACAGGACTCCTACGGGGACCAGCGGCCCTGGGTCAGCAACAGCCCCAAGACCCCTCCCCAGCCGATTAAGCTGGCGTCCATCGTGACCACCGTCCATTCCAAGGGGAGAAATGACTTCCCCAGCCCCGATGCCGGGGCCCGCAGCCACCAGGCGAGGGAGAACCGGGTCTGGCGATCCAACCTAATCACCTGATCCAGGGACGAAGGAGACTTGTCCTACCGCAGCAGAATCGCCCGCTGCAGACACCGGGTGTGACTCTGCGCATACGGAACTGCCTCGAAGGTGGACACCATGAGCCCCAACACCCGCATGCAAAACTGTAAGGACCACCGCTGCGACAGCAGGGCCCACACTGCTACTTGGAGCGTCAGCAACTTGGCCAGAGGAAGAAACACCCTCGCCTGCTCTTAGTCCAAAATCAAGCCCAGATATTCCAGCCGGCGCGATGGAGTTAGCGCCAACTTCGGGAGATTGATCACCCAGCCGAAGTCCCGCAGGGAGCTCAGGGTGATGGCCACATTGCCCCTCAGAGCCGAAGCTTACTCCACCCGCAGGAGAAGGTCGTCGAGATATGCCACCACCTCTATGCCCCTCTGCCGCAGCAGGGCCAGCACTGGAGCCAAGAGCTTGGTGAAGACTCTGGGAGCGGAGGCAAGACCAAACGGGAGGGCCACAAACTGGTAGTGGAGATCCCCCACTGCAAAGCGCAGGAAGCACTGGTGACAAGCACATATGGGAACGTGCAAATACGCATCCTTGATGTCCAAGGAAGCCAGGAAGTCCCCCTGGCGAAGCGCCGCCACCACAGAACGGACAGACTCCATTCTGAACTTCAGCGCCCTCACAAAGAGATTGAGCGCCTTCAGATCCAGGACAGGCCTGACCCCGACCTTCTTTGGAATCACAAAGAGGTTTGAGTAAAACCCGCAGAAACGTTCCGCAGAGGGAACCGGAACAATCACCCCCTGACTGAGCAGGACTTGCACAGCCCCTAACAAGGCCTGCCGTCGCCCCGGGGGGAGCCTCAGATTGGAGGCGAAGAACCTGTCCGGGGGCTGGGTACGGAACTCTATCTTGTACCCGGACGAAACCACCTCGCACACCCAGATGTCCGAGATGCCGGTCCGCTAAACCCAGGAGCTGTCCCCCACCCGAGCAACGGGCGGGGGCGACCCATCATGCGGAGGAGGACGACTTCTCCGATTTCTCGGGCTTTCGCTGCCAGGGACGCTTCTGGCCCCCCGTGGCGGCCTTGCCGGGCTGAGAGCCCTTGCTCGATGCGCGGGGCAAACTAAAAAACCTCTTCTGAGTAGAGAAAGAGGGGCCCTGCTTACGTCGGGGCTCCTTACCACGTCTGGGCTCCGGGAGGAAAGTACTCTTCCCCCCTGTGAAATCCTTAATGACCTCATCCAGAGAAGCCCCGAACAGCCGACGGCCCTGGAAAGGCAGGTCCGTAAGACCCTTCTTTGACGCCTGGTCACCCGACCAGTATCTAAGCCAAAGCAGACGTCTAATAATGACATCTTCGAAACATGGGGGCCATGTCCAGGGCCGCATCACAAAGGTACCCAAGGCCCTGCACCAGTTGGTCTGCCAGCTGCACAGATTCAGGAGGAACCTGAAGGCCCCCCAAATCCCGGTGCAAAATGGTTGCCCATTCTGTAAGCGCCTGTGCCACCAGTGCCGAAGCCAGTGTCGGCCGCATGGCCGACCCCGCCACCAGGAACATCGCCTTGAACACTGCCTCAGTCCGCCTATCGGCCGGGTCCTTAAAGGATGGAGAGCCCTCCATCGGAATAGTGGCCGCCTTGTTCAGGCGGGCCATCGGCAGGTCCACCACAGGGGACGTCCACTTCTATAGCAGGGTATCCTCAAAAGGATAAACGCACAGAAAAGTGTTTGGGCATGGCGAAAGAACTCTGAGGGCGTTGCCATTCCTTATAGACAAACTGATCAAAATACGGCAAATAAGGGAATACCTTAGGAGCCCGGGCCGGCTTGTGTAAACCAAAAGCGTACACCACATCCTGCGCTGCCCCAGCCGGGCCCAGTCTCAGCGTCTCACGGACGGCTGAGACCAATGAGCCCACCAGAGCCCTCTCACGTGCCATTGTGGCCCCCGAGGACTCCTCCTCCTCATTGGAGAGGTCCCCGAGCTCTCCCTCAGACAGCTCCAGGGGGGTCCCCATCACTGCGGAGCCCCCCTCCGGCTCCAAGTCCTCCCCGGATGACAGGGGAGGGGGTGGCCATTTTTTAGCCACCCCAGGGTCACGGATTAGCTCCACTCAGGAGAAAAATTCCTCCAGGATTGCAGTTAACGTATCCAGAGGGACAACAGGTCCCAGCGCGCCCGGAGCCCCACCGGAGACCTCTGAAGTGGATGCACCCGTTTCAGCCGCCATTGCACTGCACCCCGGAGACACCTGCAAGGCCTAGAAGAATAAACCAGGCGCCCCTCACCACCCCACCATTTGCCGTCACAAAGGGTCCCCCAGAGGCACCCTGGAGGACTCCCCACCACGCCCCTACCACCCCTGGCGGCCGGACCACTGTAAAATGGCGCCGGCCACCACACACCAAGGGGAAAAGCATACACAGGGAGCCTGAGGGGAGGGCGCAGCGCAGCCGCAGAGAAATGGGGGGGGGGGGGAGAAGAGGGGGGTAGGAGAAGACGAGGCCCACCTACACCACAGGGTAGGGGGACACCACCATCCTGCGTACTCACCAGTCCTGACGGGCGTAGCGGGTTTCCACCCGAGACAGTCCTGCCACCCCGCCATTTCGGGGGCAGTTGCCGGCTGTGCGACACTCGTGATGCGAGCCCTAGGACCCGGTCCTAGGTGCGCTGTCGGGACGTTTAACCCGCCGGCCGACCCCGCACGGAACGGGACCCGATGCGGCCGACCCCGCGTGCAGCTAAAGGTCGGCTCGCGTTTGTTGGCCGCGCTGGGGAGACTTCATGAATCTAGGATATCCAGCCTGTCACCCAGCCGGCTGCTTGATTGCAGTCTTCATCAGAAGTCTTGAAAAAAAGAAAAAAACGGGGAAGCGCAGATCCCAGCAGGGAGCCAGGTCCTACTCCTTGCACAAGGCAGAAAAAACCGAGTTACTTAGCAGGGCGGAGGGGTTATACCAAGTGAGGACTGCCCCCTGGGAGGGGCTGTGTTTGCTTTTAGCTGAACTACGTTCTGCCTAGTCCACTCCTAGTGAAAGGTGGATAACCCACATGTCATGAATAAGATGCTGCGTCCGTCAATGAATGAAAGAGAAAGGTTGCCAGTAAAAAAAATATGGCTGTGATGCTAGGCTCAGTCTGGAGCCGGCCAAGACCATCCAACTGCCTGCTATAGTGTGTTCAGGTGGCTATGGTGGATGCGGCGCCTGAGCATGTTGTGTGATGTCATGGTACAAGGGAGCCGAGCAGAGCCTTGGGTGCATGTCTGCGTTATGGGAGCAAGGCAGGCTGGGAGCGGGACTGTCAGTGCTGTTTAGACTGTAGAGACCACCTGGCGTGGAGAGAGACTGTTACTGTGACTCAGGAGGGGACAGGGGCGGATTGACCATTCAGGCTCTTGGGCGCTGCCCGAGGACCCGTGGCCAGTAGGGGGCCCCATGCAGTGTTGTCAGACGGACTCTAAAAATACAGAGACTGGCTTCCCATGTAGCTTTAGGAGTCTCTCACGTCCAGACTCCTGCTGCTGCCTCCCAACTGTGTGCTGTTGATCACTGGTGCATGCAGACCCCAGCGGAATGGGCTGCTGTCTGGACCAGGAGTACAGTCCCCTGTCACAGACATTCATCTTCACCCAGTCTGCCGCCCTTTACTGATAAAGGAACAGCAGTTTTCCCGTGATGAGGCACAGGAAGACTTCTTGTTTCAGGTAGTGAACTTCTCCCACGGGGGTTATGTTATTTACATAAAGACAGATAGCAGTAACCAGCCTGTGTCATCCTTAAAGTACTGTATTGCACGGTGAGTGTATAGGCGAGCCGCACATCCCCCACCTCTGCTGCACCTTCCTATCCTGGCTATCACATTGGGGTCTGAAAAGTGTAAAAAATAAAAGATGAGCCGGCACATTGGAGTCAAGTCCAATCTTCTAGTTTATTGCTGCATAGTTTGGTTGCCAAAACGCGTTAGCTTGTACTGCTTTAACCTAACCATGCAGCAATAAACTAGAAGATTGGACTTGACTCCAATGTGCCGGCTCATCTTTTAGTTTTTACACTGGTCTGCTGTTGGAGTGTTGGGAGGACGCTCGTGAAGCCAGAGCACCTGAGGTTGGGTGAAGTACTTGATTGTCTGGTAGCTTCACCTCACAAGATAGAGCGGTGTATTCTGCTGGCAAGCTTGATTGGGGGCTGCACACTTGTGTTCTATCTGGTTTGTTCCTGGGATCCTCATGTAGGAATTTTTCCCCCCTGGAGACTCTAAAAGCACTATACTCCTTTATGATTGTAATGCTATTCTCTTTTTTTTAGTGTTTTGGCAATGAGCCAAATCATACTAAAAGATTTTATTTTATTTTTTTTTAATTAAAAACATATACTTACCTGCTGGCTGTCTCCTGTAGTGTGTCTGCAGTCTCTGACCATCTCCTGTATCAGGTCTGCAGTCTTTGACCATCTCCTGTAGTATGTCTGCAATCTCTCACAGTCTCCTGTGGTAGATCTGCAGGCTCTCTCAGTCTCCTGTGGTAGATGTGCAGTTTCTGACCGGCTCCTGTGGTAGGTCTGCAGGCTCTGATAGTCTCCTGTAGTATGTTTGCAGTCTCTGACCATCTCCTGTAGTATGTCTGCAATCTCAGACCATCTCCTGTGGTATGTCTGCAGTCTCTGATCGTTTCCTGCGGTATGCCTAGCAGCCCCTCACAGAATCTTCTGACATCAGAATTCTCTGAGGAGACTTTATATAACACAGGAACTTCTACTATGCCATTACTACACACACAGCCTCCAAAATGTCCTGTCACCAAATATTTCTACATAGACACTGCTATGTGCCCTGTCTCTGAACATTACTACATAAAGTGCCTCCAAAATGTCTTGCCTTGGCAATATAAAGGTGAGGCATTGTGTGGGTGTGGATTGAGTGGGGGCGGGGACACAGGGGGCTCCATAATCTCCTTTTGCCTGGGGGCCCCATGAGTTGTCAGTCTGCCCCTGGGAGGGGACGTGTTGTGTCACTGAGGTCTCATCATCATCTGTGCTGCTGCACACTGCTGTCAGTGTCACTGTGAGAGTCAGTTTTCATGTGTGTGTGCCGCCCATTCTAATTTCTTGCCCTCCTAAGTCCTGTCCCTGAGCTACTTACTTACTCTATCGCAAATAAAATAAGAAATATGTTTTTTGCCTTATTATCTACCTGAAATAATTTTGTTTATTGCATATTGTACTTGTTTGTAGCCGAAATACTGAAATTTGCACTTAAAACTGTAAATTTGTAACCTTTGGAAATGTCAATAAAAAAAATTTGGTTGTGTCAGTAAATTTTTGGCGTTGTGTCAGTAAATTTCAATCTGGTAGGTTGGCAACTCTGCCTCACAGGCACATTAACAAAACAGAAACAGGTAAATTTGCACACGGATTGCGTAAAACAGAAAAGTTTGCAGTTAACAAACAGATGAGAACATAATTAATCACCTGCAGTGCATGATGAGGAAAGGATACAGGAGCTAGGCGATGCTTTAGTGCTGGAGCAGACAGTGGTCTTGGCCTTTTTACTTCTGGTTCCTCTGCTCTTTGTAAACAGCTTTCCACTTCCCCACCACCTCTGCATCCTGACAAGGCACAATCTGTCCCATCATCTCTGCAGCATTTCCCAACAACCCTACTATGCTGTATCTTGTGGGAGCCTTCCTGGCCAGAAGGAACAGAAGCAGGAGATGGGCTAGTAGGAGGTGAGCCAGCAGTTACTGTGGAATCAGAAGCAGAGCTAGACTGATGTCTATGTTTAAATTTAATAGAGTCCCTTCGTTTTGGAGGAGTTGGGGGTGTTGGTGGCCTGTCCACCTTTGAAGGCTGAGGAGAGTGTGCAATGACTGGCCCTGGAGGCAAATAGGTGAGTTTTGGAGGAGTTTGAGGCCTCTTGAAGGTATCTGGATCAAATATGGATTTTCTTTGCCTGGGTCTCTTGAAGACTGTGAACTCACTCTGGGAGTGTCCTGGGCTAACCATAACTTTAGGCCATGTACCACTGCTCCTCTTGCCTGTAGGTGCGTCAACCATAACATCTGCAATAGCATCTGGGTATCCAAGCGGTCGTCCTTCCTCTTCTAACAACTCATATCCACGACCAATAAAGACTTCTCCCCCAAGTGATCCCAAACTGTGTTCTGAGTGGCTATGACAGCTCAGCTGAAGGGCTCTGTCTGATCCACTGCAATCTCCCATCTCCTTTTTTTGATCAATCATATCTGGGTGGAAGATGTCAGTTTGCGTTGAGCTGTTGTTCTTCAGATTCCTCTTGTTATGAGCATGAATATTTGATGGAAGAACACGACATGACTCCTTAAGGTTTTCAAAGAGGTTTTGTCCACTCCATGATGTATTTGGTGGAAATATCTGAAAAAAAAAAAAATGTAGAATTTCATGGTAAACAAGCAGGCTTTGGGGACATTACATAAATTAAATAGGATACATTTGGATTGTAAAAAAAAGTAATCAATTTCAGTGACTTGCAATTTACATTTTTTGCTATAATTATTTATTGGTATAGAACAGGATTTGTACTCATCCTGATCACACCAATACATCTGGTGACTAATGCTCTGCTTATGACGGTGGGCACTAAGACAAGCAAAACCTTATCCCACATCTAGGCTGCATACAGGAGTATCTCCCATTCCACTATAGACACTGATCACAGCTCTACCGCCCGCAGGTATTACCAGCCCACCTGGCTGCTCCGAAGATCTCACAGGGAAAGGGAAGTTTAACCACTTGACAACTGGGCACTTAAACCCCCTTCCTAACCAGACCAATTTTCAGCTTTCAGTGCTCTCACACTTTGAATGACAATTACTCAGTCATACTACACCCCATGTCACATCATACTGACTCATTAACAGTAAGTTTCACACTCTCGTGACTTTCGACTTTTAACCAGACCAATCCTTCCCCCAAATTCACGGGTCAACAGTTCACCAATTTGAAGGGAAAGGGACACTCTAGAAGCCTCGTCGGTCCACCCGACCATTATGGACGCCCGCCATCTCGACACTAGTCACAGATATCACCTTACCCTCTATGAGGACATACGTCGGATCTACACCCTATTCCAAAACGAACAGAATCACGGGTG
>BLSH010213347.1:138631-163353 GCA_018402905.1 Glandirana rugosa | reverse complement strand
TCAGGATCCTCTGAAGTTAGCCCAAGCTCCAGCCTGAGGCAAAGCGCCCCCCCCCCCCGACACAGGGGCCCCCCTCCAAGGCCACCAACAGTCTCCTCAGCACTCCATCCTCCACCCGACTCCCCTGCTAGCATGACTCATCCATATTTAAGGGCTGATTTAACTTCACTGCTAGGACATTCCGCCAGGGGATTGGTCAAGTTCCCTCAAGTATGCAAATCAGCCCCCCTGGCCTCTGCCCACTAACTTCTAGAATTTTGCCCAAACTTCCAGAACCAGGGAGAGCTACAGGAGACCTGCCGTAAACCCTCACCTAATTACAGACCCAAATGTTAACCATGAGTCAAAGCATAGATTTGCCTGCAAAAAACACTAGTAGTACACATGCTACACATGAGGGTGCTACACATGTATCTTCAATAGTGATCAAAAAACAGTAGGTGTGCTTCAGTGCCAAACTCTCCAATACATCACCATGCAATCACTAGGTGCAATGCCTGCTCGCCTATATTTTTGACCTTTAAGAATATGTCATATACGCCTTGGTATGAATTCCTTTGCAGATCCAGCTTTCCACCAGCGCGTCTTATGCGTTCCGGTGCATTTTTTATGTGTTCCAGTGCGTTTTTTCCACTCTTTTTTTTATTACGTCATCTCAGTTGAGGACATGTGCATTTGTGTGCATTTTTGTTGCGTTTTGCCTCATTCCATACAGAAGAAAATGCAAAAAGTCCTACTTTTGTTGATTTCACTGGAATGACTGCACTACTGATAACTAGGGTCATTAAAACCTATGTTAACCTCCCACCACCCAGCCACTGTACATAAACGGCCAGGTGGGCCTCTCATCGTTCAGAGTGGACGTTCAGGAACGTCCCTCAGAACAAGTGCCCGCAGTCTGGCCCCAAGGCCGGCGGCGCAATCCTTTGATGACTATGATCACAGCCATAACAGGATCGGGATATGGGCGCTGTGGTTGGCCCTCCCAATCATGTGTCCAATCATAGTCTTCATAGTGTAAACAGAGATACGTGTCTCTGTGACAGCTCTGTGTGTAAGGATGATTTTACAGAGTACACCAAGCCCCATTGTCCCCAAACACATCTCTCACAGTGACCCCCATAAACATCTGTATCAGTGCACAAAACATCTGTCAGTGTCCCCATCACATCTATACCAGTGCACAAAACATCTGCAATAGTGTACCATTGTGAGATCAACATCTGTCAGTGTACAAGTGCACAAAAACATTTGTTAGTGTACCGGTGTCCCACCAATAAATAAAGCATATAAAGCCCCCCCGCCCCCCAACCCGGTGCAAGGGCGAATGCACATGTTTATCCCGACCCGTACGCATACATAAACACATAGCACCACACATGTGAGGTATAGCTGCAAACATCAGAGTGAGAGCAAGAGTTCTAGCACCAGACCTCCTGTGTAACTCTAAACTGGTACCAAATAAAGGTTTATTAAGTGTCGCCTATGGAGATTTTCAAATACCAAAGCTTGATGTCATTTCACAATCGTTGGCAATTTTAAAGCATATGTTTGGTATCTTTTTACCCAGTGCTGAAGCACTGAGAGGACCAGATTAAGGTCCCAAGGTGCCAAAAGCGACCGTACCTGGGAAGCGGCATGACAAACCGCCTGGACAAAAGGTATGAATCAGTGAATGCGCCGCCAAAAGACGCTGAAAAAGAAACGCCAGGGCAGAAATCTGTCCCTTAAGCGTGCTCAATGCCAACTCGTGCTCTAGGCCTTGCTAAAGGAAGGCCAGCACCCGAGTCACGGAGAAAGAACGGGGGTCCATCCCCCGCCACACACCAGGCAATGGAAGCCTTCCAGGTGCGGTGAGAAATCTTACGCGAAGTACCATACGCGCCTTGAGCATAGCGGGGATCACTGAACCAGAGAGTCCCCTATCCTTTAACACCTGGGATTGAATAGCCAGGCCGTCAAAGCCAGCAAGGATAAAGCCGGGGTGCAAGATGGGGCCCTGGGAAGCAGACCCTCGCAAATCGGGAGACGCCAGGGAAATTCTCCACCATTGCACCATGTCGGCGCACCCGGGCCTCCGGGGCCAATCCGGCTCCACGAGAATGGCCGGTATTTCCTCCGCTGCTATCCAGCGCATAGACGCGGGAGCAGCATGAGAAGGAACAAAGCATAGGTGAACCGAGGCAGGTCCACCGAGCCGCAAGGGCACCCGCCGCGTCAGCCAACAGGACCCTGCTCAGCTCACGAAGGTCTGTACCTTCCGAGTCCGCCGAGGTGCCAGCCGAACCACGACTGGCGTACCCTACTGCAGACATATCTGCAGGAACACAGTCGGATTCAGGGACCATCCCCCCTGAATAAACCTCACACAACCAGGGCTGCACTAGCCAACTCTCGACGCCTGAAATATAAACGGCGGAGATCACCCAGCACGTGGAGTTCTGCCCACCGCAGAACGAAAGCCACTGTCGAAGCAGCAGCTAAGCATCTTGTCCCTGCTGCTCTACATATGCCACGGCCGTGGCAATAACCGACTGAGCTCAGACAGGACAAAAACTACAGCCTCCCCGACCAGCGGGAGGCAAAGCCAGATGGCCCAACGATCAGAAAATGCATCTGGACACGAGACTCCTACTGGGACCAGCGACCCCAGGTCACCAACACCCCCAGGACTTCAGTCAGGCAGACTGGCGCCTGTAGCGACCACTGTCGAAAAACAGGGAAGGAAACAACTTCCCCAAATGCAGGGCCGGGGCCCACAACCACCATAGTAGTGAGGATCAGGCCTGGCGGTCCCACCTGATCAACCAAACCAGGGATGAGGGGGACTTGTCCCACTGCAGAGAAACACCTCTCGCTGCCGAGCAGCAGTGTGGCACTGCGCAAACGGGACCGCCGCCAGGGAAGAAAGCCAGAGCCCCAGGAGCCACCTGCAAGGAGGCAGGGGGAACCACTTTAGGGACAACGGGGAACGACCCGCCCACCAAGGTGTCTGTGCTTGGTTATAGGGAAGAAAAGCCCTCCATCCGGATCAGACCCAGAGCCTCCAAACGGTGCGACTGAACCAACACCAATTTCAGGAAAAGTAGCGCCCAGCCGGACTCCCAAGGCGTGCGCCTGGCGATTGCCACCTCGGCTCTCAGGGCTGGAGCCGACTCCGCCCGCTAGGGCCGGTCAGCCATATCCACCTGACGCCCCTCAGCCTCACAGAGCCAGAACCGGGGCCGCCATCCAGCGCAAACCCAAGGCACAGAAACCAGGTGAAACAGGGAGAGCCATAACCGTGTAGTGAAGGTCCAATACCGGCAAGGTGCAGGAAACGCCGGCGTAGGGCACACAGGGTGATACGTGGATGCACCACTGCCCTGTCGAGATAAACCAAGAAGAGACCCTAATGCGCCACCATCATGGTGGCCAGACGTACACGTACCAGACAATGGACAGGCCTGGGGTATGCCCTGGGGGGGGTGGGAACGAAATCCCATTTTGTACCCAGACAAAATCACCCAGCAGACCAAAATTCAGAAGGTCATCGACCGCAGGCATTTCCCTACCCAAACCGCGGGTAGGGGCAACCCTTCACACTGAGAAGGACTTGTCTCCTGGCCTGTCGCACCTATGCTGCCAGGGACACTTCCACCCACCCACGGGATCCCTGACGGGAAGGGAGCCCCGGCCCATTCGCGGAAGGAAAGGAGGCCTCTACTGGGCTGCCAAGGAGTGACCCGTGCCACGGGACTCCCTACCTCCTGGCTCCAAGAGCCACCTAGTTGAGAAGGGAAAACTGCCAGGACCTGCCTGACCAATAGGACCCTAGCGAAGCAGACATCTAAGCCCTGAAGGAGCCGGCCAGTGCGCCCCCACCATGCAGGAGGAAGCACATAAGCAGCTCCGCGGTGCGAAAGCTTAGCCCGTTCCGAAAGCGTTTACAACACCCGAGTGGAACCAACACCGGGCGAAAGCTGGCCCTGCCAGAATCACCCAGACCGGAAAGCAGACTCGGCGGCTCCTGTCAGCCGGGCCTAAGGACGGCGTGCCACTAAGGACGGCGATCAGCGGCTGCATGGTATTCAACATACAGTGCCAACTTGCAACAGGTGGCACCTGGGAATCAAACCCATGGAGTCAACTGAGGAGGGTAGATGATCCAACCGCTACCTGCCCAGCTGAGCCCCCGAGCTCGGGGTTACCACGAACAGGCGGAACATAGTGGGTACCACCACGGGCCGCCAGACAGAAAGAAAGGGGGGCTGAGACCACTCCCAGTCCCCGCAGCTGCACTCCAAGTAGGACACCTGGGGAATCCACAGCCACACGGCCGGGCTAAGCGGCCCGACAGGGACGGCCCCCCACGAGGGACCACTCCAAACCGGAACTCGCGGCCACCGCCAATGGGAGAAGGGGGCCACCGCCGGGCGGGCCAGGCTACCCCTTACAAGAAGTAACCTGACCGAGAGCACAGGACAACTGCCAGCGCTCATCCGCTGATGATCAAGGCACTGTCTGGTGCGTCTCGTGCGCCGCAGCACACCCCACCATACTAACCGAAGAACACCGGGACACCATCGGGGGCCCGATCTAGGAGGGCCCCCATCAGGGTCCGACTCATCACAGAGGCAGGAGGGGGGTACGGCCCACCATATGCCCAATAACCTGCCCGGGAAACCCAGGACCCCAAGACCGCCTCGCAGTCCCTAAGCGCCACGGAGGGGTCAAGTGGGACGGCACCCGCATCGGCTGCCAATGCAACCCACCCTGGTATCCTGGCCCGCAAACTGGGACCTGTAGTACCAGGAGCCCAGCCCAGGCACCCCCCACCAAGACTGTGCAGGACTCCCACAGGAAGGTGACCCCGGGGGGACTTACCACCTGCCCGCTCTACCGCTGATGCTGCCCACCGCTGCGTATATGACTTTTTCCCTGCACGCCAGGGCAGGCCTGCGCCCACCAAAACTTCCCCACATGTCATGCAGGGGCAGGGCTGAGGCCAGTAACAGCTACAGTGCGGGGGAGTAAACCAGCACCAGAAGGCCAGGGAACTGCCCCCCACACACATACAGGCTGTACTGAATGCATGGGCCACCGCAAGATGCCCGCCATGCACACTAGAGGCCAAAACACACGACCGGCCACAACAAAATGGCGGCCGCGATTAGCAATAGAGGTCGAACATGCGGCCGGCTACGGGAAAATGATGGCCGGACCACCGCAAAATGGCACCAACCACGGCTACTGACCATGCGGCTGGCCGCCGAAGGTAAGGAGGGAGTGAGCAGCGGCCTAACACCCGGGGGGGGTCGCCTTCCCACCCCGCGCCCCGAGGGGAGCGGGGGGTGTACTTACCCATTTAGACGGGCGTAGCGGGTTTCCACCCGAGAGAGACCTGCCACCCCGCCGATTCTGGGGGGAGCTGCCGGCCATGCGACACCCGCAACGCGAGCCCAAGGACCCGGTCCTAGGTGTGCTGGCGGGACGTTTAACCCGCAGGCCGCCTCGCATGGAACGAGGCCTGACGCGGCCGACCCGGCGTACAGCTAAGGGTCTACTCGCATAAGGGTCTAGTCGGCCGCGCTGGGGAGACTCCCTGGATCTAGGATATCCAGCCTGTCACCCAGCCGGCTACTTGATTGTAATCTTTATCAGAATTCTTGAAAAAAGAAAAAGTGAAAAAAAGAATGGGGAACCGCAGATTCCAGCAGGAAGCCAGGTCCTACTCCTTGCACTAGACAGGAAACTGGCTTGCTGAGCAGGGCAGGAGGGGTTATGCCAAGTGAGGACTGCCCTCTGGGAGGGGCTATGTCTGCTTTGAGCTGAACTATGTTCTGCCTAGTCCACTCCTAGTGAAAGGTGCATAAACCCCACGTCAAGAATAAGAGGCTGCGTCTGTCAATGAACGAAAAGGAAATGCTGTTTTTTATTTTCCTTGCATGTCCTCCTCAGATCTACAGTGACTGCACTTCCAAGTGCACTTATAGTGCAAAGTGGATTTGCCTTTAGTAAATAAACCCCCATATTTTATATTTTACCAAAAATGTGGGTATTATATTGTCTCTGTTATTATCTAGGGCCTCTGCTACAAAAATATTTAATGTTTGGGGGTTCTTAGTCATTTTCTAGCAAAAATACTGATTTTTTTTACTTGTAAACAAAAAAGTGTCAGAAGAAAGCCTGGTCTTAAAGTGGATAATGGCTGAAGGCGCTACTTGGGTGGTGCTCTTCTCTATGTGGCAAGGCTGTGAAAAAATCTCACACATGTGGTATTGCTCAATTTTCAATAATTGGTACCATAGCTTGTGGACTCAAACTTTCACACAGACCAAATAGTACACACTGATTTGGGTTATTTTTTACCAAAGAAATGTAGCAGTATAAAGTTTGGTCAAAATTTATGAAGAGAAATTACCTATTTGCAAAATGTTATAACAGAAACTAAGAAAAATGCATTTTTTTCAAAATGTTCGGTCTTTTTTCATTTGCAGCGCAAAAAATAAAAACCCCAGTGATTAAATACCACCAAAGAAAGCTCTGTTTGTGTGAAAAAAAATGACAATAATTTCCGTGGGTACAGGGTTGCATGACTGAGTAATTCTCATTCAAACGGTGACAGCGCTGAAAGCTGAAAACAGGCCTGGGTAGGAAGGGAATGAAATTGATAGTTCACACTGCAGCGGGGTCCGAGATCGGATGTGATTCGCACCGCACTGCAGTGCAGGTCACATGCAATACAGATAGTATGGCTGAAATCGCATGGCATTCGGGCCAAACTCGCACAGGACCCCTTTTTTGGTCCGCAGCAGAATCGGATCGCATGGGTGTTCACACCCATGCAATCTGATTCCTGTTCAAGTTTGCAGTTCGCAGTGCGATATGCAAACTGATTTGGGGGTGTCATTAGCTTTCTATTGACACTCCCTGCAGTTCGCATATGGCAATGTGAACTGCCTGCGAGTTGGGTGCGATGCAGGAACCCGCAGTGGATTTGCAGGGTTCATGCATCGCACTAGTGTGAACCAACCCACAGAGTATGATTTTATGCTCTCCTAAACATATCACGCTTTCCTGAACTCTGTTAAAAGCAGATATACTTGATACACTGTAATCAAAGAAACTCTTAAGGTTTTACACAAAGTTTTCAAATACCTTTAAAAGAGAAAGACTAAGTGAATCCCGACAGCTTCTCAGAAGAGCCTCACAATCAGTGATGGACTTGGTGTCTAGAGCTATGCCATTAATCTGTTATTATACAGAAAAAGTTTTAGAATACAGTGAAAAATAGGCATTCCAGTGATTCATAAAACAAGTGAAGGCTTACTGAATAAAGCAAAGCAAAATGACAGCGAGAATGTTCAAAATGCAATAATCAATTGTATCAGATTTCAGTTTTCTGTAATCAAGTCTGTAAAGATATGATTTTTGATTGGTTGATATAGGTTAATGCACTATGTATATGTACATCCTTGTGGTGTGCAATGCTTTATTACAGCATCACATCACCTGATAAACCACAATGATTTACCAAAGAGTTGAACTGTCACAATGTAATTAATGCCACAGTTGGCAAATCAGAATTTATTTTTTGTATGACAAGGGAAAAGCACAATAGTAAACTTACAGCCACCACTCTGTCACCAGGCATAAGCGTTCCTTCCTTGGCAGCAGGACTCCCGGGCATCACAGCTGCCACCAGCACACCAGACTCCAAGGAAATTCCACTATCTGTGGCAAGCAATATAGAAAAAAAGGAAAAAAAACAAAAAACACAGTTGACATAATCAAAAAACACAGCAGAACACCCATCAAAAGGAGTTGTAAAGGCAGTTTTTTTTTTATCTTAATGCATTCTATGCATTAAGATAAAAAAACCTTGTGTGTGTGACAGCCTCCCCAGCACCCCCTAATATTTACCCAAGCACCATCTCTTTCCACGACTCTATTGGCTGCCTGGGACTCTCCTGATTAGCTGAGACACAGCAGCGGCGCCATTGGCTCCCACGGCTCTCAAAGTCAGTTAGCCAATCAGATGAGAGAGGGGGCAGGTCCGAACAGCAGCTCTGTGTCTGAATGGACACAGGAAGCTGCAGCTCAGCTCGGTGCCCCCATAGCTTGCTGCTTGCTGTGGGGGCACTCGACAGGAGGGAGGGGCCAGGAGCACAAAAGAGGGACTCGAGAAGAGGAGGATCCTGGCTGCTCTGTGCAAATTCACTGCAACAGAGCAGGTAAGTATGACATGTTTGTTATTTTTTTATTTATTTAAACGAGACTTTACAATCACTTTAAACCACTTCAGTGGGTTTTTGTTCCCTTCAGAATTACTTTTCTCCCCATACAAGTCTATGGGAATGGAAAAGTACCTGTTATAACTGCACCTGTAATGAATTCTAAATGGCCTCAGAAACTGCTCAAATTGTCAAATGTCAATGTCTAAAGTGTGCTGTATTTGCCCACTGAAGCCTATCGACACTTAAACTACCTATCTATACATTTTAAGGATTTCACAGAACTATCACTTCAAGAACAGCAAGAAAGAAGTGGGCCCCATGGAGACTTTAGGGACAGATGGGGGAGAAATGGGATCAATCTGTAAAAAAGTATCACTCAAAGAACGCAATACATGAAAATGGTAAAGCTTTTTTACTTATTGTACATAAAATAAGAAAATTTCACCTTTCTGGCCACCCAAGCTGATCTGAAGAGGAGTGCAAATTCGATTGCCCAGGGACTTTCTTCTACGAATTACCATGTTAATGACATCCCCTCCACTTAATACAGCTTTAATTAGCTGCTTGCGATCCTTGTTTGTGAGATCCACATCATTTATCTTCAAGAGGCAATCATTCACCCTGCAATTCGAATAGCCATGCTTATTACCTAACATTTTACACAGTGTTGGTTAAAAATACAAAGCATGTACACATGAAATCAATGCAATACTGAATAGGAAATTATTTTCATTGGACCATACAGTGCATACAAACCGAACATTTGAACAATGAAATTAAATTGTACCAATAAAAATAAAAGAATAATGTATATATATTATATACATACACACACACACACACATACATACACACATACATATACACATATCATCCATAACATTATGGCCATTGACAGGTAAAGTGAATAACATTGATTGACTCATTACAATGGCATCTGAAAGTGGGTGGGATATGTTAGGCAGCAAGTGAACATTTTGTCTCTGAAGAGGATGCATTGAAAGCTAAAAAAACTTGAAAAAGCATAACTACAGCTCTTTTGAGATGTTCCTGGTCTGCAGTGGTCCAAAGAAGGAAAACCGATGACAGGGTAATGGGTGGCCAAAGCTCATTGATGCATGTGGGGAGTGAAGGTTGGCCTATGCAGCCCAATCCCATAGAAGAGCTGCTGTAGCTCAAATTGCTGAAAAAGTTCATGTTGGTTGCGAAGGATAGGTATGGGAACACACAGTACATTGCAGTTTGCGGAGTATCTGCACAGCTGCAGATTGGTCAGGGAGCCCATGTTGATCCATGTCCACAGCCAAAAGTGTCTTCAATGGGCACATAAGCATCAGAGCTGAACCATGGAGCAATGAAAGAAGGTGGCCTGGTTTGTTTGAGGAAAACAACAAGGTGTTGACTTGGCCTCCAAATTCTCTAGATCTCAATCCATTCGAGCAGTCTGTCCATGTAGGCCCCACTTGGCAGCTTACAGGGCTTAAAGGATCTGCTACTGATGGCTTGGTGTCAGATACCACAGCATACCTTCAGAGGTTTAGTAATGACCATGCCGGGTTATAGTGGTCATAATGTTATGGCTGATCAAGGTATATTTCTTAATAATGTAGGAGCAAACAAAGAGCAGGAAGATTTTTTTCTGACACTTCAAGAAGAGCAGACAGAGGGGGAAAGGGGGAAGAGAAGGGAAGGAAAAAGGTGTGTGTGTGTGGGGGGACCAAAAGAGTGTGTATAAGGCCCCTTTCACACTGAAGCGCATCTAAACTGCCAGTAAAACACTGAGGGCTTTTGAAGAGCTTTCCATTCATTTCAATGGAGAGGGGTGTTTTTCCACCGCCCTGCCAACGCACCACACCAGTGTGCAAGCATTCATTGATTTTAATGGAAATAGGTTTCATGAGCTTTTCAGTCGCTTTCTTAGCGTGAAAGCGCCTCAGTGTGAAAGGGGTCTTCGGGAGAGAGAGGCAGGAGTGACCAAACAGAGAGAGGGAGAGGGAAGCAAGACAGGGAGACATTATATAAACACTACCAATGTACAAAAAGTCCTCAACAATTAATTATTAAAAAACGTTCCTTTCTTCTCAAACTAGTCTTTAATAAAACAAATACACTGCAGCCGCCCGAGCGTTAGCGGTAAAGCGGCGTGATTTAGTAGCGCTTTACCGCTGTTACAGTGGCGCTTTGGCCACTATAACACTATTCGGGCACGAGCGGGGGGCTTTTAACCCCCAAGGAGTTAAAAGTGCCCATGTTGCGGCGCTTCCGAAGCGGTTTTCAGCCAATGGGCATTCAAATTCCTGCCAATGGGCAAGGGCAGTCTGGGAGCTGTGTATGAACCACTTCTAAACCGCCCCAAAGATGCTGCTTGCAGGACTTTTTCTAAGGTCCTGCAGGCGCACCGCCCCAGTGTGAAAGCACTCAAGCTTTCACACTGGGGTGGCAGGAGAGGCAGTTTTCAGACGCTTTACAAGCGCTATTTTTAGCGCTAAAACACCTGAAAACTGCCTCAGTGTGAAAGGGGTCTAAAATAATATTTTACTTGAAAAGATATGTACCTTAAGCGGCCATCAGCAATGCTGCCTTTATCAACCTTTGTCACAAAAATGCCACTGTCCCCTGGAAAGAAGGGTTCATTCACTCCATCTGCCACATCAAATCCCAGAGCCTTAAGGTCCATATCCTCCTGTAAAAAAAAGCAGTGTCAGTAACAAATTCTATTTACAATGCTTAATACAGATGTCATCTTTCCTGTTCAGAGTTAGACTAATGTTATTGTAGTTTTAAATGGAATGTACAGTGTATTATCAGTAAGCATGTATTTTCAATTATCATATAATTATATTATTATACCCAAGAAGACGTCCTATTGGTAACAAAACGCAATGGGTTTTGGTCCCCCTGTAACACTGCTACATGCCATTCGGTTGATGAGCTCATTTGTACTGCTTTCAATGTAAGTGTTTATACCGTTTTTTAATAAATGCACAAAGGTTTTTGTGCTATGGCGAGACCTCTGCTCTTTTACATGATTTGGTGAGTGGTCCTTATACTGTTATCCTGGGTTGCCTGGTGGACCCTACTAATGGTTGGAGTACTATATGAGGAAGACGTTGGATAACACAGTCCCAAGGTACAATACCGACATGGGCACCGATTGGGTATCTCCGATTGAGGTCCATGCTGGTTAATTAACGGCTTCCGGTAAGTTTTCAAAGTATCTGGTGGAGGTCACCTATGTGGTCAGGCATGCTGGCTAATTAGTGCATAGCACTTTAAAACTACTTAAATGAAATTATACATGCACATATTATATACAAATGCAGTGTTTCAATTCCAAAACTGTGTGAAAAATATTCAAAAATAACTCTGTCCCAATTCTCTTCAGAATCTCTCCGTAAGTGCACTCAACCGCAATTCTATAAAATGGTGATTGACTCTAAAGTGTTGCCTATGCCATGCTCTTTCCGGTGGTAGACCCATAGTAATAGGTCAGAACAGCTCCTTTCTCTTTAAGGGGTTAAACCATCGCTCTTCCTTCTTAAAGAGGAAGTAAACCCTAATGGGTTTTACTTCCTCTTTGTTCCTCCTTATTACCACCCTGCAATATAAAAGTATAATAGGCTAGCATGCATCGCATACTAGTCTATTATGTGACACTTCCCTGCATTGGAAGCATGCGCTGTCCCGGCTTCAGGAAGCGTCCATCGTAGCCCCTCTTCCTTCTGGGGCCACGGACACCGGCTCTGTGATTTGCCGGAGCCGCGTGACGTCACTCCCACGCATGCGTGGGGAGCCGCCAATCGCAGCACAGAGGCTGTTTCTTCACTGCACATGTGCCCGATGACATCAGCACATGCAAGTACACTGTATATCTCCTAAACCGTGCAGGTTTAGGAAATATGCAGGGAACCTACGGGTAAGCATTATTGTAGAGTTACCTGTAGGTTAAAGTGGTAGTCAAGAGTTGATAAAGTTTTAAAGTAGTATGCACTAAATAGCCAGTATGCTGGGAATTTTTTCTCTTAGAATTATAAAGTAGTTTGAGGAAGCAGTGCTACACTTTATTGTTGTACATTTTTCTAGGGGTGTGGAAACACATTTCAAGTGTAAGCTACAGGAATTCACATACTGGGCGGGATCATTTTTTTGTAACATCAATTTCAATTATTGTGGCGCAAGAGTTGCTTTCTTGTAATAAAATCTGGCTCAGTGTTACCACTCTACCACATAACAACTAATGGGATAAGACAGCCACACGGAGTGTATTGTTTTTAATCAGTAGGCCGACTTATTGACAAGCATTGTGAGAAGCAACAGTAAAGCATGGTCATTAATTAGCACCCCAGAGCAGGAAGCCAAGGCCGCATAGTTGGCACAAAAATGCATGATATGAATAATATTACAAATAGTGTAGTGTAGGCCCACATATAGCACAAATATTAAGAGGAGAAGTAGGGCCAAAGCTATTTTGGCCCTACTTCTCCTATGGATCACAGGAGTGTGGTGCATTCTGCACTCCTGTGACCTGTTTTCAGCCAGTCCAGGCTTGGGAAAGATCTCGAATTTACAATTGGGTTCCACCCAGAAGTCTGACCGGCAGTTGGCTGAGACTCTCAGCATCCTGCTGAGAGCCTGAGCCAGCTGCTCCCTGCCCTCCCTAGCCCAGTGCTCCATTGTGCGCTGGAAGGGCAGAGCAGAGAGCTGGTGACTAAAAGCTGAGAACGGAGGGGGAGCACTGAGTGATCAGAGGTGTTTGATCACTCAGTTCTCACTGCAGAGCTGGCGGGGGACAGATGCAGCATCAGATCAATGCTGCATCCCCCTAGGCGAGTGTAAAGTTGTTTTTTTTTACATATATATGCAGTTTGAGTTACATAAATGCCACCCAACAGTGCCACACAGAAGCCTTTTCTTGTTTAATTGCTCTCTACTTACCCTCTCTCGCTCAAACTCTACCACTTCCGTCTCCCACTCCAGTGAGTCTGTGTCAATTGCAGAATCATGAGAACTATGAGCCATAAGCTGGCGGAACCTGGCTTCTTTCTCAATGTGATTATCCATCTTTTCTCTTAAAGTGAGAAGAGTACATGATTAATAGTGAAGGCAATCAGAAAAACAAAAGGTCTGTATATGGGCTACAAACTGTTCAAAGACATCTGGAGCTTAGGAGCAAAAACACAGGAAAAAAAATTATACAGCTAGGTATTTTTTAAGCATGCGTGCGAGAGTCACTGTTCATGGCACAGGGCTCTGAAGGAATGGCAAGGGTATGTCATTCCTTCAGAGCGCATGTGGCAGTGACGTCAACAGCAGCTACACAAGTAAATATCTCCTAAATGGTACACATTTAGGAGAGGATTACAGTACCTACAGGTAAGCCTTATTATAGGCTTCCCATTAGGTAAAAATCAGTATACGGCGTTTACTACCACTTTAATTTTAAAAAAATCTGTGTAAAAGGCACTCAAATTGTACAGGCTTCAATGATCTAAAAATCATGTAAAAAGACTTAAACACTGTACTCACTTCAGCTCCTTCAGTTCTCTCGAGGCATCATTCTTCTGTTTGCGCATGTCATCAAGGTTTCTCAATGCTTCTGCTAGCTCACTGACCGCTCGATCTCGCTCTCTGCGCAGGTTATCACACAGTGTACTGCAGGAAGAAAATAAAAGCATATTAAATAATGGCGCTAATGTATCAGCAAACTTTTTATTCAGTAGGTTATGATTCATTATCTTACTAGCGTTACTTTGCCCAAGTGAAATAGCAGGGTTTACTAAACCGGTCATCAGGTACAACCAACAGACTTTCACAGATCTTTTTTAAATTAATAATATGTCTCCATTAACCTGTATCTAACAAAAGTGGCTGTGTAAAAGTCTAGAAATCCTGATCCTGAGTTGGGAAACACTAAAATTAGATCATTCCCTGACCTGCTTTGATGAGAAACATGCATTTACAAGAAACCAAGTGATTTCTGGATATGTATAGCTTACAATAAAAGTAATCCTGCACCTTACACAGAGCCATTGTAAGAAACTCAAATCTTCATGACCTGTCCTTTTGCCTCAATTCCAATCGTTGTCTAAATCTTGTAGGACTTCAATCTCCAAAACCTTTTTTTAAATATGCCCAATAAAATTTACCAAGCTACTCATTCACTTCCTAGTTCTCTGTCATCTTGACTATTGCCACTCCGTTGTCATTGGCCTACCTCTACACAGGCAATTCCCACTTCAGTCTATCATGAATACTGCTGCCAGACTCATCTACCTTAACAACCATTGACTGTCCAACATTCCTCTCTGCCAATCCCACCACTGGCTTCGGATATGCCAATGAATAAAATGAAAAAGAAAAGCAACATACAAAGCCATTCACAACTCTTCCCCAAAGCAACATCACCAATCTTGGCTCAATATATCACCCAAACCATCCTTTCTGCTCTTCCCAAGACCACCTACTCTCTAGCCCCCTCATCTCCTATGTCTATGCTCGCCTACAGGATTTCTCTAGACTAGAGTCTCTCCTATCCTTCAAAACTCCCTACCTCAATCTATCCTTCCCTGTCTACCTTTAGGCGATCATGAAAAATTCAGCTCTTCGGGGAAGCCTATCTCACTTTCATCTAACTACTGAACTATTACTTCTTCCATCAGTTCATCCCTCACAGCTGTTACCTTTTTTTATCCCTTGCCCCTCCCTATTAGATTGTAAGCTCTCACATACAGGGCCCTCTTGTATTGTCAGCGCACTGTTCTATTGTAAAGCGCTGCACAAACTGTTGGCACTATATAAATTGTGCAAAGAGCCATCCTCTCTACAAAGAGTAATGTTGCCATGCACTTTTCCCTCTCCCATATAAGCACATGATGAGTATGCTGAAGTGTTGCTAATGGGTTTCTCTAACAGACAATCACTTTTTTTTTTTTACTGTATGAAACTAAAGCTGGCCATACATGATACAATGAAAATTCTTAAGAAAATTTGTACGAAGATTGTTAGAACATTAAAATGTTATACAAAAGATTTTGTTTGCATTTAACATTCGATATTGGAATGAATGGACTGAATAGTGAATGAAAAACACATGCACCGTCAAAAATGTGATTGCGATTGAAAGAAAAATTTTCCATCCTGCTCCTTCAAATTTTCTCTTCCCTTTGGTCGAAACGTCAATTTGACCCACTAATTATTAGAAAAACGAATAAACTTTCTTAGAACATTCTTTTCCTAAGAATTTTTGTTCAAAATTCTCCCCATCTACAGCCAACCTAAGATAGCAAGAACATGTTTTTGCATGCATACAAAAGAAATTAAAGGAGGAGCCGGTTTCCTACTGCACCTGCGCGAGTCGCGCTGCGCTTTCTGAATGGTCACGCTTCTTCTGGGATCTGCGTCTCCCCAAGAAAGCAGCAGGGAGAAGGAGGAGGGGCCAGAAATACTTGATCTTACCTGGAAATGGGATCAGGTACCTGTAAAAACCAGGTACCCGCTCCCCTCTCCTCCCTAAAAAGTGCCAAAATGTAGCAGTGGAAGGTGCAAACAAGCTGAACTTCTCCTTTTGGGTAGAGCACTACTTTGCTTTTAATAGTGCTCTACTGTTAGCCTACCAAACCAACTGTACTTTTCTATATCCTTGTGCTAAATATTATAAAATTATTTGTGCTTCAGCAGATATCTACCATCCTTGCAAAGACCGTTTTGTTTTCATCTCCTGTAGGCTGCTGAGCACATTTGCTTCTGCACCAAACAAGCAGTATATTTTAAAGAAAAGAAAACTAGACCATGCTCTTATGAAAACATCAAATAAGCAATAAACAATTGTGTAAAAAGTCCATAATATGAAATCCTAATAAAAGTGCTCAGTGCCAATAAATGCATCAAACAAGGAGAAAAGTGACACCCAGGAGAATAGTGCTCGTCTTCTATTTCCCGGTAGAAACACACCACGCTCACCAAAAATATATGACCTCTTTTCTCAAAGATCAAAACTTGTATCCCAAACGGGTGTTATAATATGAAACAAGCCATTTCTATGAACGAAACTAAATGGATTTTAAAGTTAAATACTTTGGATCCTGCTGGTCTCAACTTAAACATAAATCTGAATGGTTTTATTTCTATTTTTTAATATTAGTTTAGTTTTCATTTGTTTTTAGAATATTGTTAAGCTGGTAAGATGTATTTGGGCCTGCACAGGATTGATCCAATCAGATTGAGCCAATGTTTGGGTTATATGCATGTTACATCGGTATTTTTGATCTTTACCACAAGGTGGCCCCGTACCATCCACTTAGTGGATGGGCCAAAAAGATCTCCTGTCTAGTCATTATAGTTTTTCATTTAAGAGTTGTACCCATTTTTGCCACTAGATGGCCCCACCTAGATGGAACCATATACATCAGCTTAAACTAAAAAACACATTTTTGAACATGTATTTCAGTGGTTCTCAACTCCT
The DNA here is from genome assembly GCA_018402905.1 of Glandirana rugosa. Lineage (NCBI taxonomy): Eukaryota > Metazoa > Chordata > Amphibia > Anura > Ranidae > Glandirana > Glandirana rugosa. Next base: position 146,673 of record BLSH010213347.1, on the reverse strand, counting down.
GTCCTCAGGACCCACTAACAGGCCAGATTTTAAGTATTACCTTAGGGAGATGTAGACTAGAATACTGCAATCACTGAGCAGCAAATGATATCACCTGGCCTGTTAGTGGGTCCTGAGGACAGGAGTTGAGAACCACTGATGTATTTGATCAGGTGCTAAAGGGGTATGACCACATATTAACACTACAAATTCTGGATGGACCCTCTGCACACTGCTAAGCCTTCCCAGCAAACTATGCAAGAGCTATTTAGTTGACATATATTGCAATACTTGTTTAAATGGGTAACGACCGGCTCGCATACACTTACTGCTGCAGAGTTTATAGACAACGATTCGCATATGTGCGGCTAGTGGATGGGAGCGCGCACCACCTGTGCTCTCTCGTGCCCACCGCACGCTCCCTGAACAGAGCCGTGGGTCGGGTGGACTCGATGTCCACCGGCGACCTGCGATCGTTTGTTAGAGCAGAAAAGCGGAGAACCGTCGATGTAATCACGGTGGTTCCCCCGCTATGTCAGACGGCATGACAGATCTACTGATCCCTGTACTCTGGATCAGTTAGATTTCTCATGCCCCTGGCAGCCCAGCCCCCACACAGTTAGAACACATACAGGGAACACAATTAACCCTTAGATTGCCCCCTGCAGGTTGACCCCTTCCCTGCCAGTGACATTTCTACAGTAATCAGTGGATATTTAAAAATCTGATCGCAGTATAAATGTCAATGGTCCCAAAAAAGTGTAAAAAATGTCCGACATATCTGCTGAAATGTCGCAGATCCCCGCCATTACCAGTAAAAAAAAAAGTAAAAACGCCATAAATGAATCCTCATGGTTTGTAAAAGCAGCAACTTCTGCGCAAACCAATAAATATACGCCGTTTGTGATTTTTTTTGTACCATAAATATGTGGAAGAATATATTTCTGCCAAAACTGATTAATAAATTTGTTTTCTTATATTTTTTTTTTTGGATATGTATTATAACAAAAAGTAAAAAAAATATTGTTTTTTTTTTCAAAATTGTCGCTCTTTTTTTGTTTATAGCAGAGATCAGAATTAACACAGAGGTGATCAAATACCATCAAAAGAAAGCTCTATTTGTGTGAAAAAAGGATGTCAATTTCATTTGGGTACAACATCGCACGACCGCGCAATTGACAGTTAAAGTGACGCAGTGCCGAATCGCGAAAAGTGCTCTGGTCCTAACATGGGAAATCCTTCCAGGGCTGAAGTGGTTAAGCTGACCAACTTCAAAAGTATATCAAAGTATACCCTCTTCTGGCCAGTCCTATACTGCCTTGCCACTGCAAATGCTAAGGTGGACACCATGCCAGCATGGGGCATAAAGACCCAAGGTGGGGAAGAGTGACTAGGTTCAGATCTGGTCACTGACCTGCATTACAACAGAGAAAAGATATACCTGTGCTCAAATCCTAATAGCTGGACTGGCCAGAAAAGGGATCTAGTCATCCATGTGTACAGGATACCATTGGCTGACTGAAAATCGAACAAATGCATATGGGAACACTCATTTGGGACACCTTAAGCGAGTTTTGACCGTCTTTGAGAAAAGAGGTCATATATTTCTGGTGAGTGTGGTGTGTTTCTACCGGGAAATAGAGGAAGAGCTCTATTCTCCTGGGTGTCACTTTCCTTCATTTTGATGCATTTATTGGCACCGAGCACTTTAATTAGGAGTTCATATTATGGACTTTTTGCACAATTGTTCATTCTGTATTTAATACTATATATATATATATATATAGTTATATATATTTGCACTGAGCACTTTAATTCAGGATTGGATTTTCGGTTTTGGTTCATTGATTGATTACATGATAAGTACACATTTTTATACCTTTAGGTCACATTTATTTTTGAGCAGGTGTAGAAAAATAATTTAAGCACTATAAGTCACCAACTTGCAGACCTCATCTTCCATATGCATTCAACTATGCACTATGTGCAAAAAATAAAATAAAAAACACATGAGTGTAAGGGTAGAAGCAGGAGTGTAACCCCACATCCTCAACACTCTAACAATGCTTACCATAACATTAATAAGATGTAAGTATAGGTGTGCTGTAACTGTGTTAGGTTTGTTCTCCCAGTGTACAGTGTCTTTGCTCTTTCTGCACATTCAGTGACTATCTATTCTCACTGTGTGTGTGTGTCTGCATTCCATTTGCGGTGTGCTGAAATTGTTGGTGGCCCAAAATGACTCTACAGTGACAAAAGATAAGAAGCAGACACACAACAGGGAGTGCTGCTCACATAAATACACACACACACACACACACACACTATATACCGATCCAAAGAGGCCCCAGATCACAAGTCACAGGAATTAAAGGATCTGCTACTGGTGGCTTGAGGCCAGGTACCACAGCATATCTTCATGGGTCTAGTGGAGTCCACGCTTCAACAAGTCAGGACTGTGTAAAAGTGGACCTACTCAGTTTTAGGTGGGTAGTCATTAAGTTATTGCTCATTAGCGTATATACACACATATACAGTATATATACACATAATATTAAAAGCTAGCTATCCACTAATATAAGCAGAGCATGAAAATATTCACCGGATGCTTTCTCTTTCAGCCACAATTTTGTCCCTCTCCTGAAAAGCCCAATCTCGTCTGCATTTGGCTACTTCTGCCTCCTGTGTGGCTTCCTTTAGTTCATGGCTCATGGCTTCATACTGCTTCCTTAGGATCTCAATCTCTTTGTTGGCTCTTTCCATGTCTAGAGTGGCAGAATCCTGAATCTACAAGAAAAAAAAGCAAAGGCTATTTTAAAGAACAGATCAGAAGGGAGAAAAAGGACAAATACAAAACAACTCCACAATATAGGTTTACATCAGAACCAGTCGCAGTGCAATTTATACACAGCTAAATTGCTTTCTGTAAAGAAAAAAAAAAAAAACACAACACTTAGGCTAGGCTCACATCTCTGCGGCTAGGAAGTGCATGCTAAATTGCGTGCATTCCCAACCCACAGACAAATGCGCTGCACTTTAGTGGATGCGCTGGGTACCATTAATTGTTTTTGCATGTGGCAAACTGCATCATGTGGCACAATTTAAAAAAAAAAAGAAAAAAAAAAGGCTGAGAGACTTCTTTCTCAACGTTTCCATGCGTAGGGCAGCCCTTTGAAATGAATGGGCTGTCCTATATGTAGAATGCAGCAGCACAGATCTGAATGGAGCCTGACTATTAATTACATCACCTTACTTATGAAAGGTTAGGTACACAAAAAATGAAAAATAAATACTTTAAATGTGTGTGGTAACATTGAAGCTTCCAGTCTTCAGCAAAGAAGTGAAAGCGTGAGAGTCCTTTCATATCATACTGTACATAAAACCTCATTGCAATGCATCAGAAATGTACGTACATTAATGTGCATTTAACAGGCATTTTCATATGCATAGTTCTGTGTTATGTTGCACGGTTATGTTTGTTGGCATAGATTTTCATATGAGCTGTTGCAATGTGACAGGTCACTGAAAGCGTCAAGATCCTAGCATTTTTTTTCTTTGGATCTTTACTTCCATTGTGTTGCGTTTATATGTGCTCATGGGTGTTGCAGTAAAATGCAGACAGACTGTATTTTTACACAACACACTGCAACACAGGTATACAATATTGTGGGGTGTACGGAGCACATAGAAAACTCTAGTTTTCTCTGTACCCTTGCAGTAAATTGGGTTGTTCCAGTGCAGAAAATGCAGGTCATTTCACACGTTGTGAATGAGCCGTTAAAGAGGTTGTAAACCTCTCTGTGGAAGTTGTATCTATAGGCAAGCCTAGAATAAGGCTTACCTATAGGCACTGTAAATATCTCCTAAACGTGAGCCGTTTAGGAGATATTTACTGTGTTTTGCACCGATGACCTAGAAACGGGTCCTCACAGCTAGATGACCTAGAAATGGCTAGTCACAGGGCTGGAGTCCGCGGCCCCCAGAAGGAAGAGGGGCGAACATGAATTCAGCCTGCAGTGGGGACAGCGCGGGCTTTGTTTGCAGGTAAGTGCCACATAATGTGCTAGTATGCGATGCATACTAGCACGTTATGCTTTTACTTTGCAGACGCAAAGGAAGTAAAACCCATCAGGGTTTACTTCCTCTTTAAAGTAACCTTGTCATAAGTGAAATATGGGGTCTGCCATTTCTGGCCATCTACTGAAAATACTATTTGCCTAGTTGCTATGCTGATCCACTGGCTTCAATAATTATGGCAAACCCTTGCCCAAGAACAATAATGCAGATCATAATGCTTCCATACTTGTTCTGGGTCAGTGACTCAGTTTGAAAGCAAGGTCACCAACGATAGCTAGGCAACTAGCATTGTCAGAGAAGGTGAGCAATGGCAGTCTCAATGTTTGCTTAATCATGAGTTTACATTAAATTGTTATATTTACAGCTAAACTTCAGGCACATAATGCACAATAAATGTAGCTATATATTCATAAAAAAATAAATAAATCTGTTTTATTTAAAACTAGTGTATGAACCTAAATGTCACTTGAATAGAGAAAGACAGCATTGGGAGCCAATGAGTTGTTTTAAGTGACAAAAACACATTGACAGATGGAGAGAGTAGAAGGGATGAATTTATCAGTCTGCTTCTGCACCTACACTGTGCAATCACTGACTGGAGGGGTACAGGAGAAGACCAAGTTGCATCAGAGAAAAATCAGACCACCAACCAGGCTGTGCTAATCTCAGGACTGAATAGAAAGAAACACAAATCCTTTGGCATGTGAAACAGTTCCAAGATATCCAATTCATATTTATTTACTGGTTTGTCTAAAGTTCAGCTTTAAAGATCTGCAGCTCCTCCATTTAAAACATTGTCATGTTTTTCCTGAATTCTTAATTAAGGTGGCCAAAAATTCTTCATTCTTCAAAAAAAATATAAAATAAATTAGAGGTCTATTTTCAGAATTGAATTAATAATAGTTCACCATCTTATTTTGCAAATGATACAACCATGAGAAAATAAATGTGATGTGCTGTTACAAAATCAATACAAATTGACCCCAAGTTATTACAGGAGTCCAATATATTCTATGTGAAAAGTCAAAACAAAAAAACAATCCTAGAAGTGAAAAAGCTTCTTTCCAGCAAGTGCAGAAGATATGTGTAACTGAAAAACCTTTTCCTATTGACCCTCACTACAAAGGTGCAAATACACTGTTGTACAATCGGTCAGGTCTAGTACACCCTCTACTTGCTCTTCCCAGGGAGAAATCTCATACACTCCACAATCATGATTAGAGATCCAATGACATGTATGAGGCTTATCCCTGGAAAGATCAAGTAGTGGGTGTACTAGACCGGACCGATTGTACAACAGTGTATTTGGACCTTTGTTGTGGGTCAATACAATAAAGGTAAGTGCATACCCTGCAGGGGTCACTGCAGTGGAGGTATTTTTTTTTTCTTTACTTCTTCTGCACTTGCTGGAAAGAAGCTTGTTCACTTCTGTGATTGTTTTTTGGACTTTTTTACTTGGAGACTTTATTGGACTCATGTAATAACAATTTGGTTTTTATTAATAGATTTTATTGAGGGTCACACATATGTCATTTATATTGTTTATTTTGTAAAACCTCAGCACATTTATTTTCACATCATTTGAGAGTGATTTAGTCCACTTTTTTGCTTGCAGATTTATTTATATATGAGTGCGCAGGATATTTTATTTAGAAATGATACAACCATACTGGATGTACCTGTCTGGCTTGATAGTACTCCCTTAGTAGGTGATCCCTCTGTATGATGGCCTCTGTCCTCTCTTTCCTTGCCACATCCCTTTCTTCTTTCACAGTCTCTATGTCCTTACAGGCTTGGTCCAACTCCTTCTGTGCTTCTGCCTTGTCTTTCACCTCATGGCAATACTTCTCAAGAAGCTCATTCCTTTCAAAAATTGCCCTGTCCCGTTCTACCAGGGCAGAATTTAATTCCTACACAAAGGAAGACACCAGTATCAAAGTTATAAAGCCAAAGACATAGACCGTGATACATCAGCCAATATCACAAAACAGATTGCCATACACCTATTTTGCTCATTGGGATCTTCATCTCCAGCCACGTTTTTGCAAACACAGCTTTTGCTTTTCTACAGTTCTGGCTACACTGTCTGACACGGAAATACATTTGCACACAATAAATGTTTTTCCTTAACGTGAACCTTTTCATTTCACAAGAATTTAAACACGGTGTAGCCTTCATAATCTGCTCTGATGATCAGATGTTTAAAGTGCACGGCTTCTTTCCTCAATACTGACAAAATTGGGACACTAAACAGTGCGGTTATTGCAAATTGCAACTTTTTGTCTTCATGTTTAACCACTGCCCCTGCCCTCTGACAAATGCCTACTGCCCTTAAATAAGCAATGACACTTGGCTAACCCTGGTAAGGCTAGGGTGTCTGACTGACAGCCTGGCTTGACATTCCTACACTATGTTAAAGGTAAGAGGTATTGTTCTTGGCAAACCTTTAATAAAACGTAAAATGTAAGAGGATAACGTTTAATGCTGAAAATACACCAGTACGTTGTTTATGAGCCTAATGGTTCATATCTGGCCACCGTTTTTGTAAACACTGGCAAAAGAAATGGTTGCTTGAAAGGAAACTGAACATTGAAAGCTGTGACTAAAAAAAGTAGGTAGAGTGCGAAAGGACTTGTTAGCAGTCTGGTCTTACTGCAGCCTATTACTCACTTACAATATTCTTTACTTATCCCTTACGCACTTATGATACCTTGTTCCATACCTTGTCTGTGCCGACGCAGCCATCCTGGTTGAGGCAGGGCTCTGCTTCCTCATGTCAGAGCCTCCAGAAAAGGAAAACCATGAGCAGCACAGTATCATCACCAAATCTCATTAGGGCTTGTTCACACCAGTCCTGTTGGGCTACATTGGGCAGTGTTGTCCAACACAATCTCAATGCAAGGACAAAGCAATACATTTTATTGCAATGCACTGTTGTTTTGTATAGGGCCTGTTCACACCAATACGCAGTTTTGATGAGCAGTGGGATAACCTGATGCAATGCAGCATGTTACTTACAACTTGCAGCAACAAGTTGCAACACACTGCCATGCATTAAAGGAATGTTATTTAATGCAGCTAAAAAAAACTGCAAGTGCGACAACTTAAAACATTGTAATGCGTGACCCAGCTGGTGTGAATGAGCCCGAAGACACGTCTAAGATCTCACACTGCACATATACAGCTATTATGAGGCTGTGTATGCAGCAGTATCTAGGTACACTCACATACCAGGAGGTGCGCTGGCATTTTTCAAAATAAACTCCAAACTGTGGATTTTTCAGGATATTGCTAAAGTATACTTAACATTTCTAGATGCTCTCTATAACATAGAACATGTTCACTGTTTAATTTAAATTCAGGTCCACTTTAACATATACAGGTTTTCAATACATAATGTACACTTAAATATACCTGTCTAAGAGCTTCCATCTCCTCACTGGCAACTCTCTTCTCACTGGATGTATTTTTCAGCCTTCCCTGTGCTAGCTCAAGCTCAGTTTGCATCTTATCCATCTCTTTAATGACTTGGTCCCGCTCACTCATGATTAGACGATACTCGTTGAACACAGAGTCTCTCTCCTCTTTGTATTTCTCTGCATCTTTGGCTGCCTTGAGTTGCATGGTCTTAAACCGTGTAGCCTCTGCTTGCAGCCTCTCCACGTCTCTCTGCAGCTCCTTGTTCTGTAAAGTTGTTTTATTCAGTTCCTGCTGGATGGAGTCGTACCTGCAGAAATAATGACCATAAGTAAAGTGATAATCAGTGCTGGAGTACATTGTAGACACATAGAAGACTATGTGTAAAGGGCTACTCCACAACATCATTATTATGTATACAGTATATTGTTACCATTTTATTGGTTTTAATGTAAATTTCAAATAAAATTTTGTTACATGGTTGTTGATGACTTTGCACCTAGAAAACCCCATTCCAAAAACTTGTGTTGATTTTCTTCTTTATGGTTATTTTACCATTGTTATATGAC
>BLSH010213347.1:103981-114889 GCA_018402905.1 Glandirana rugosa | reverse complement strand
TAGCGTTCAGTAAAACGGCCAGTCAGTGAGGAGGAACGCCAGGGTTGCTGCCATTCACGATATAGGAAATGGTCAAAAAATTCAGTGTAAGGATAGGACTTGGGGGCCTTGGGGGGCCTAGAAGACCCGCACACATAGGCAGATCGCGATTCGCCCGCTTGATCCAGCTGCAACTTGGTGCGAATGCCAGCGATAATGGTGGCGACCAGCACATTGTCCTGGTCAGCCACTGGCTCTTGGTCCTCCTCAGTTACCATGTCACCACCCGTGTCCTCATCAGACAAGTCCCCCGGGGTCTCTAAGACCCTCGAAGCCACCTCAGACTCAGAATCTTCCCCTGAGGATAAGGGGGGGGAGGGGGCCGCTTCCTGGGGGCCCGCGGAGCGGCGACCCCACGTGGAAGAAATTCAGCGAGAACATCCCGCAGCTGGGTGAGAAAAGCCCCTTGGTCAGCCTGGGTGGCTGCTGATGCCACCTCAGCAGGTTCAGCAGGGAGATCAGCCATTGCCAGGAATGGATGGATGGATGGGACACCCCGCACACAGCCACACACCCACAGGATCAGAGGACAGCACCCCACCGCCACCAGCACCCAGAGGGAGCCCAGCTATACTTGCTGTTTCCGCTGCCCGTTAGCACCGATCGTTCAGAAGAACTGCCTCTGTCACCGCCGTTTTCTGAGAGGAGAAGCTGCAGCCATGTGTAGAATGCAGAGCATGCAGTGAAGATGGCCGCCAGGAAGCACTAGAGGCTGAAACACACCTCTCAGGCAATGTGCAGTACCGAATATGGCCGCTCCGAGCGCTAGAGGGAAAGCCCCATAGACTGGGAATGTCTGCGGCTACGGCAAAATGGCGGTGGTCCGCCACAAAATGGCGGCCGAAGGACCGCATGGTGATGCTGGATGAGAAGGCCGAACAAACGCACAGAGCTGGGGAGGGGGGTGGGGGGCGAGGTGTGGCAGGGGGCAAGATGAAAGGCTGATCCCCACCGGTGGCTACCCCGGACAATCTACTGGAGCAGTGGAAAAACCGCATTTGCGGACATCGGGCCCTCTTCACTCCCCGTGTGGGGAGGAAAGCAGGGCGCTCACTTACCAGTCCGACGCCACGGTAGCCACCCGAATGCAGACTTTCCGCCCTCGACGGGGGGTATGCTGCAGGCCCAGAGTCACCCTGCCGAACGAATCGGGAAGGGGACCAATGTGGGGGATCTCGCCCCGGGCCACCCGCACGGAACGGGTAAGATGCGGCGGGTCCCTGTGTTGGGGCCGGCTTCGCATCATGTTGGCCAGGTCGGGGAAAGTACAGAGCACCAGGACTCTCGATGCGCCGACCGGCTTCTTGATAGCAGATCATCTTGATGCAGCAAAAAAAGAAAAGAAAAGAAAAAAAAAAAGAAAATGGTCACAATAGGACCGCAATTCCCTATAGGGAAGCCAGGTCAACTCCTTGCGAACTAGGCATTGAAACTGAAGAGCTATTCTGTGAGAGGGTTTAATGTAGGAAGAGAGGACAGCCCCCAGGGGAGGGGCCAGCTGATTCTTTTCCCTGCCTAGTTAACTCCTAGTAGGACGAACATAAAACCCACAAAGTCATGAAGAGCTGCGTCTGTCAGTGAACGTAAGGAGAAATGGTCTTGCCATCTGAGTTTAAAAGTGGAGCGTAGGGCCTGATAATGAAAGGGTTAAATAGCACACAAGTGTGCTTTCAGTTTAAAACTTCAATACAGTAACTTATAGGATACTCAAAAAGCTAAGAATCCTACACTAAACAGAAAAACCTACTCACTGGTAAAAATCTGCTTCCTTTGCTGCTTCTTCACATTTCTTAAGTGCCTTTGAGTGCTGGCTTTGTAGTGCTTCAAGCTCAGTCATAGCTTTCATGCACTGAACCTTCAATCGCTCATAATCAGGTGACAGCTTAGGGCTCGGCCTATGAAGATAAACATATAACATGGTTTACAATTATTTGCCAACTCACATATTTGTTATCTACAGTGCCTTGAATAAGTATTCATACCCCTTGAAATTCTCCACATTTTGTCATGTTACAACCAAAAACGTAAATGTATTTTATTGGGATTTTATGTAATAGATTAACACAACGTGGCACATAATTGTGGAGTGGAAGGAGAGTGATAAATGGTTTTCAAAATGTTTTTACAAATAAATATCTGAAAAGTGTGGCGTGCATTTGAATTCAGCCCCCTTTACTTTGATACCCCTAACAAAAATCTAGTGGAAACAATTGCCTTCAGAAGTCACCTAATTAGTAAATAGAGTCCACCTGTGTGTAATTTAATCTCTGTATAACTACAGCTGCTCTGTAAAGCCCTCAGGCTTTAGAGAACCTTAGTAAACAAACAGCATCCTGAAGGCCAAGGAACACACCAGACAGGTCAGGGATAAAGTTGTGAAGAAGTTTAAAGCAGGGTTAGGTTATCAGTAAATATCCCAAGCTTTGAACATTTCACAGAGCACCATTCAATCCATCATCTGAAAATGGAAAGAGTATGGCACAACTGCAAACCTACCAAGACATGGCTGTCCACCTAAACTGACAGGCTGGGAAAAGAGGGCATTAATCAGAGAAGCAGCCAAGAGGCCCATGGTAACTGCAGAGATCCACAGCTCAGGTGGGAGAATCTGACTACAGGACAATTATTAGTTATGCACTCCACAAACCTGGCCTTTATGGAAGAGTGGCAAGAAGAAAGCCATTGTTGAAAAAAAGCCATAAAAAGTCCCGTTTGCAGTTTGCGAGAAGCCAGGTGGGGGACACAGCAAACATGTGGAAGAAGGTGCGCTGGTCAGATGAGACCAAAATTGAACTTTTTGGCCTAAAAACTAACACTGCACATCACCCTGAACACCCCATCCCCGCTGTGAAACATGGTGGTGGCAGCATCATGTTGTGGGGATGCTTTTCTTCAGCAGGGACGGGGAAGCTGGTCAAAGTTGATGGGAATATGGGTGGAGCCAAATACAGGGTAAAATTAGAAGAAATCCTGTTAGTCTGCAAAAGACTTGAGACTGGGGCAGAGGTTCACCTTCGAGCAGGACAGCGGCCCTAGATACACAGCCAGAGCAACAATGGAATGGTTTATATCAAAACATGTTCATGTCTTAGAATGGCCCAGTCAAAGTTCAGACCTAAATCCAATTGAGAATCTGTGGCAAGACTTGAAAATTGCTGTTCACTGACGCTCTCCATCCAATCTGACACAGCTTGAGCTAGAGTTAGAAGAATGGGCAAAAATGTCACTCTCTAGATCAGCCTTTCTCAACCTTTTCAACCCCGAGGAACCCTTGAAATAATTCTCCGGTCTCGGGGAACCCCTGCTAAAAATTAAAAATTTACAACTAATGATACATTAGTGTGATGGTCAATGGGAAGAATGCTCCTTACACTTGTGGTCATTGGGAAGAATTACCCCCTTACAGATGGCTAAAAAGATCAATGGTATCATTGGGAATTTATCTGAGAGGTAGAAATTGACCATTGCTCAAGGAACCCCTAGCAATCTCTGGGGGAACCCTAGGGTTCCACGGAACCCTGGTTGAGAAACCCTGCTCTAGATGTACAAAGCTGGTAGAGACATCCCAAAAAGACATGCAGCTGTAAATGCAGCGAAAGGTGGTTCTACAAATTATTGACTCAGGGGGCTAAATATAAATGCATGCCCCACTTTTCACAAATTTATTTGTATACAATTTTGAAAACCATTTATCATTTTCCTTCCACTTCACAATTATGTGCCACTGTTTTGGTCTATTACATAAAGTACATTTACATTTTTGGTTATAACATGACAAAATGTAACATTTCAAGTGGTATGAATACTTTTTCAAGGCACTGTATATTCATTAAACCAAAATTTTTCAAAACAGGTTGCTATATAGGCCTAGGTTCACACATAAACGGTGCTGAAAACGCAGCAATCCATGCGTGTTTTCCTACCGCAATGCAATTTCACTGTGTTTGCGATCCACTATGGGTGTCAATACAAAGTTAACGACACCCCAAACATAGTGCGGTTTGCCTGCACAGGACTGCATGGTATAAAATGACCATGCGATCCGGCTGCGGTGCAGCTCCAAAAAAGGTGCCTGCACTTCTTGAAAAATGAATGGGCTCAAATCGAACTGCACTGAATCTCATGTGAATTGCAAAGGAATGGGATGTGGTTCCGTTGTGATTCACATGCGGGTTATACTGTGCAACGAGTCTAAAACTGTACTGTATTATTTGCATGCTTTCTGCAAGAAGCCCCGCTGTCAGAACACAATGCGGTTGATTTACTAAAGGCAAATCCATTCTGCACTACAAGTGCACTTGGAAGTGCAGTCACTGTAGATCTGAGGGGAAGATCTGAAATGAGGGGAATCTCTGCTGATTTTATCATCCAATCATGTGCAAGCCAAAATGCTGTTTTTTTTATTTTCCTTGTGTGTCCCCTTCACATCTACAGCGACTGCACTTCCAAGTGTATTTGCAGTGCACTTCCAAATGCACTTGTAGTGACGAGTGGATTTGCCTTTAGTAAATAACCCCCCATCGTCTCAGTGGGGAGCATTCCTCCATCTACCACCCTTGTGTGGATGAAGGAATCAGTTTTTTTCATGCAGCCAGCGATCCATCTAAGGCCAGCTTAATGCGTTCTCTTCTTACCTGCAGTCATCAAATGTTGACCCCGGTGAGGATAAAGCCAAGCGTTTGCGGAGCTCATCTCTTTCTCGCGTCACCTGCCTCAGCTGCGATAATATGGTGTCTAACTTCTCAGTCATGTGACGACTGTCAGCAGCAGAAGGGGGTGGGGATGATGCTTTATTAGTCGTACCTTGAAAACATGTAAAGTGTATAAGGTCAGTTTAGTCTGCATCAGAAAGTGGGACAAGCATACATTACACAACACCTGATTTCTGGGTAAAGAGGTGAATCACACTCAGTACTTTTTATCAGGTGAAGCAATTGGTTATGCAAGTTACGCTACAGGCTTAATTGAACAAGACAACTGGACAGAGGAGGAACAGCTTCAAGAATACAAATCGCTGATGTACAGTTATCAAAGACTATGACGAAGCACATCACTGATGAACAGTCATGTACTTATCACTAATGTAAAGACATCAAAGACTATGATGAATCAAATCAATTTTCCAGATGTACTGTAATGTTTCTACTGCAAAAGCTAAAACAAAAAATGAAAAAACAGAGGAGAATTTAATGACTACAATACGCTGCTACATTTCAAAATCTGAATCTGCTTTATAACAGTTATGAGAAACAGTTTTGTTTATTATACAACTGTAGAAGGGATCTAACATAGAAGTGGGTGTCCAAATACATTTCAAAGGCTTAACATGTAAGTCCCGAATGCTTCTGACAACTTCTTTTCACTAAAGTAGAACTAAAGGCCATAGGTGTGCGCAGCCTATTGCATTAGGGTGTGCACCTCAAAGCTCAAACACACATGCATGTGTGACATATTTTCAGGTCTCTTCCCCACTCTCTATCCTGAAACAATAGGGGGAGCAAAGGGGGCAGCAGAAAAAAGAGGGACAGGGGGAGTGGAGGGAGTGACATATATTGGTACCAATCCCACCCTTGCTGCCTCTCCTGTCCAGATTCTGGGGGTCGTCAAGGAAGGATCACAGTTTACCTGTCACCTGCCCCCGATCGGTGACAACCAGGGATTACCTCACTTTTGAAGGATTTCCTATCACTTCCTGGTTTTGGCTATGAGACAGGAAGTAAAGGGAAATCTTCCCAGTGGGGCACAGATGAGAAAAACAAATCTAGCAGGTGTTTAAACCCTTCCTTATTCAAGCTAAAATGGAAAAAAAAAAGTTTTGCAGAGACAAGAAATTGATTAGTGGCAAGTAGAACAATCAGTTTTATGCACAGCAGCATTAGAAGGAGTATGCCATCAGTGGTATTAGAGTGATTTAATAAGTAATGCCCAGATATAGAACAGTGGTCACAGTTGAAGTGAACCTGTGTGATCATAAAAACAACAAAATTCAATGCTGTAGGAGAGAACTGACAATATAAAGGGTCAGCTTATAATACAGTGTATACTGTAGATAAAATATTCTCCTTGCCCCTATCCTGTAATGCAATGCTCAGCCTATCAGCAGCACAGGCTTTGTAATAAGGTGGGCGTTCTAACTGCTATGCAAATATAGACACCTAAACATAGAAACATATTAACAGGCAATGCATACTCTCAGCTATCTACTACAACTATTCAGTTGGCTATAGATCAGTGGTCTCCAAACTTTAGCCCTTTGCTTGCCTCTATCCGGCCCTTGGGGCACTATTTCTCAAACTGATACAGGGCACTGTTCCTCTCACTGACAACAATAATGGGGCACTATTCCTCCCACTGACAACAATGATGGGGCACCACTCCTTCCACGGACACCAATAATGGGCACCATTCCTTCCGCTGACACCAATAAGGGCCCTTTCACACAGGCTTATCCGTTGTCGGATTCAGTTTTGCTCAGCGGGGGATCGCTCTGCTGATCCCCAATGAGCCGATGGATGACCGTTCCGTCTCTGCTCTGAGCGGAGATGGATCTGTCAGAGTCCTGCTCTGCTCTATGGAGATCGGATAAAAACGGACCGCCTGTCTGTTTCCATCCGATCCACTCTGACCGATTCTCCAGACGGATGGAAAATGTCTCCGCTGACATCCGCAGCTCCATAGACCTGCATGGAGCGTCCGATCAGGAAATACGGACCTGAATGGAAAGCCCATGCGAAAGGGCCCTAATGGGGCACCATTCCTTCCACTGACACCAATGATGGGGCACCATTCCTCCCATTGACACCAATAATGTGGAACCACTCCTTCCACTGACACTAATGATGGGGCACGATTACTCCCACCGATACCAATAATGGGGCACCATTCCTTCCACTGACACCAATAATGGGGCAATATTCCTTCCACTGACACCAATAATGGGGCACCATTCCTTCCACTGACACCAATAATGGGGCACCATTCCTTCCACTGACACCAATAATGGGGCACCATTCCTTCCACTGACACCAATGATGGGGCACCATTCCTTCCACTGACACCAATAATGGGTCACCATTTCTTCCACTGACACCAATAATGGGGGCACCATTCCTTCCGCTGACACCAATGATGGGGCACTTTTCCCCCTACCGACAACAGTGAAGGGGCACTATTCCTCCCATTAATGCCAATGATGAAAGATTGATTACCTCCACTGACACTGGTCATTTGCTACTCCCACTGGCCAAAGTCCAGCCCCCCTAAAGTCTGAATGACAGTAAATTGGCCCATTGTTTAGAAATCTTGGAAGTCCCTTGCTATAGACTGATCGAGATTTGTCAAGTTCAGCAGGGACTGGCAGAATGGTTTTCAGTACATTGCCATCCCCAATAGACATAAGAAGTTGATCGTTTGACTTCTTTGGAAGGCGGTGGGCTTTCCAAAGACGACTGTGGGTCCTACTGTCAGAATACAATGTCCTGGCAGGAGAGGGAATTACTCATTCCATCCACCTCATTTGTGTGGATGAAGGAACTGTTTTTTTTTTTTTCCATTCTGCAAGCTGGCTGTGCAAAAACAAAGAAGAAAAAAAACTACCCGTCTATGGGCAGTATTACATTAGTAGTGCTAAGGATCCCATCAGTTTACTTCAACCTTTTTCACGGACGCATCTAACATTGCTTTGCATACTGCTGAACATCACTGATGTCATTCCTGGCACTGACCAAGTTTTTTTACTATGCAAAAATTAAAGAGTAAAAAAAGGCTGTCAGGCGTACTCAGGGATGCTCATAAAGTCTCATCTAAAAGTTATTAGGTCATCCTCTTCAGTGTCAGATACCTTCTTCCTCTGCTCAGGAGCCCAGAGCAAGCAAACAGGACTGATGCTTGACTTATCCAGATACAGTACATGGATTGCTATAGGCTACTAAACATCACTCCTCATCTTTGCACAACTTTACTCAATAAGCCTGTTTGGATCACTAAACTATGGAATGAAGTCTAAGGTGTTGAACATTTATCATAGCATAAAGATATAAACTAGTGGGCCTCTGCTTATCTTCACACATTCATGAGCTATAACATGCCGACAGACACTGAATGCCTATTGAGAGTCTGCCGATAGTCACATCAAAGGGAGCAAGCTGAAAGTCGTATGTAGATCTCAAGCCACAGGATGGAGACTGCTGTTCCAGATCCACAAAGCTACTTAGAAGAATAAATTATTCTTGGTAGACATGTATAGACTTCTCTATATTGTACCCATTATTTATTGAACTCATTTTTGCTTCTTTCTGCTAGCCCTCCTAATTTCCAAACACCACAACAACAGCTCTATAAATATCAGAACCAATTAACAGCTGTGAAACTACAGACATGGATATACTCATTTACACCTACAGACTGTATTCGCCAAGTTGTTCCAAATGATGAATCACAGATAAAAACAGGACGATGTGCAACAAAATATATGAATATTAACAATCTGATGTTTTTGCCAAGAACAAACTCAGTATCTGGAATCCCTGATGCAGTTTAATGTTCCCTGCACATCCCACCTTCCCCCTTACTAAAATTCATAAAGCAAAGCACACAAGTCGGAGAAACAAACATTCCCCTGTGGCAGAACTGTGAAGAAAGCTGCTTAATACTATGGTAAGGACTCTTTCCCATGTATGAATTACTGTGAATGTTACCAAGGGGCAATAAAGGGTGGAGGGAACCAGTGTCACTGGTGATACAGATACATGTCCCTTTGTTCCTGAAAAAAATAGTTAAAAATGATTGCAAAAGTTTTTTTCTAAAATAATAAACATGTCAATACTTACCAGCTCAGTGCAATAGTAAGTGTACATAAGTATTGCACAGAGCAGCCCCAATCCTCCTCTTCTAGGGTCCCCCGCTGGTGCAGTTGCTATGGGGGGAATTGTGCAGGCTTGATCCTGAGTTGGGATGTATGCGTCCATTGATGGACACAGTGTGGCTCAGCTCCGCCACCTGCTCTCAGGATTTGATTGACAGCAGCAAAAAACATTATTAGAGAAGAGGGGAGAGAAGAGCAGTGCTGCAGACGGGCACAGAGTTGGATCGAGATCGGGTTCAGGTAAGGAGTTAAGTGGGGAGAAAAAGTATAAGGTAAAAAGAACTTTTAAATTTACAACTATTTTAAAAAAGCACACCGCAGAAAAAAAAAATAGATTTTTTTATACATACTTACCTGTAAAATCCATTTCTTTCAAAGGTCATCACGGAACACAGGGCAGGCTATATATTCTATACATACTGGGTTATACGCCACCTATAGGTGAATGGACACTGGTAATCAAATAAAACACAAACAGGAAGCTCCCCCTCCTATATAACTCCTCCCACACTGGGAGCACTTCAGTTTTGTAGCAAGCAATGAACTCCACAAAGACAGAGGGGAGGGACCTCTGTGTCCCATGATGTCCTTAGAAAGAAATGGATTTTACAGGCAAGTATGTATAAAAAATCCAATTTTCATTCTCGGACATCACGGGACACAGAGCAGGATATATATTCTATACATACTGGGACGTCCCAGAGCAATGCCTGAGGGGAGGGAGGCACAATTCCAATTAAACCGCAGCCCTTAATATGCTGTGGCCAAAAAGCGGAATCCTCCACTGTTCTAACATCCACCTGATAGAATCTTGTGAATGTATGTACTGAGGACCATATAGCAGCTTCAATCTGTGCCACCGGCATCTGGTGGAAGAAGCCCAGGAGGTCCCCATCTCCTGGTAGAAAGAGCTCTCACCCTGAATGGGGGAGCTCTCCCCCTTTAACCATAAATTTGAGTAATTAGCTGGCTAATCCGCAGTGAACCAGCTGCCTTGGATGCCACCTGATCCTTCCTAGGGCCTTCAGGCAACAAAAAGGGCATCAGTCCTACTGATGTCTGCAGATCTCTTCAGATATATCTTAACAGCACGCCCCACATCTAGAGAGTGCAATGATCTCTCCTCCAGTGAGGAGGGCTGAGAATAAAAAGAAGGTAACATAATAACTTCATTGAGATGAAAGGCCAACACTACCTTCAGTAGGAGGAATGGAAGAGGTCGCAATATCACCTTATGGTGGTGCAATCTCAAGTCTGGCTCTTTACAAAAAAGAGCTGCCAACTCCGAAACACCTCTGGCTGGGGTGATGGCAAAAAGAAAAAGACTAGTTTCCTAGTCAAAAGAACCAAGGGAATCTCCCTAATAGGTATAAAAGGCTGCTTCTGCAGCACTGTCAAAACCAAATTCAAATCCCCTGGACAGAGAGGCAATTTAACTGGAGGTTACCCCTTGTAGTCCTGATCAAGGAGTGAGAAGCCAAGGCCTCTGAAGATATATGGACAAGGCAGAAACTTGTCCTTTGACAAAACCAGATTCAATCCCATGGACAGGGAGGAAATCTAACATGTGGTATCGGGGGGGCGTGGCCAGGATCGGCATGTGAACAGACGTGTTTCACAGAGCTCCCGCTGATTACCCTTCATTGATCCTGTCCCCGGCTTAGCAGAGCTGACCCTTGGACTTCATCCGAACAATCTAAACCTACGGAATGAGTGCCAAAGGAAGTGTGCGCCTCACGCGACGACCTCCGGACCCGGCCGCGGTACAACCTAGAGGCGCGCGACGTGAAGAAGAAACAAAAAGGCCCATTGGTAGTACAATTGCGTGTCAAATTCCGACTCTTTCCACAGTGCTACGGAACTCCCAAGAAAACTTCAGGTTCCCAGTCGAGACGATTCGGCCCCTGTCCTAGTTACTTCCCATTAGTCGCCCTCGAGACACTTTGTGCAGACAAGTGTACGGCTAGGACCGGTGCGGGGGGGCTATGGTGTACAATCTAAAGGAG
>BLSH010213347.1:84911-99345 GCA_018402905.1 Glandirana rugosa | reverse complement strand
CAGCTTTGGCATGCCATTAGGGCGCAGGGGACAGCGGAACCATGGACGTTGAGTTCCTCGCCCATATTTACATACATGTGGGAAGCTGAGGTGTATAAGGGATTTATTTCAGGCTGTTATGCTATGCTCCTAAATAGGCTTCTCCCTGCAGAAAATAGGAGGACACTACCTAGATGGGAGAGAGACATTGGACCGTTTGAGGAGGGGCAGTGGGAAGAGGCACTGGAGGCAGTTACAAAGTGCTCCCTGAATGTGGCGCAGAGGCTTTCCCAATTGTATTTACTCCTAAGGGTTTACTACACACCGGCCAGGCTGGTGAGCATGGGGGTGCGGGAGGACCCGACATGCACTAGATGTCGCAGGGACCATGGGGATCTGATACATCTAATGTGGAGGTGTCCCAAGCTACACATTTACTGGAGGGGGGTGATGGGCACGTTGAATAATGGTTTTCAAATTAATTTACCAGAAGACCCAAAAGTAGGCCTACTGGGTATCCTAGAAACAGACTTTGTAGCAGAGGCCCACAAGTCAGGGGTGGAGAGAGCACTCTTTCAGGCAAGAAAAATGATACTACAGCACTGGAAATCTGAGAATCCTCCTAAAGTGAAAGAGTGGGTAGGGCAAGTGAATCACACCATTAGGATCGAAAAAGTAATCTACCAACACAGAGGGAGCATGGCTAAATTTGAGAAAATATGGTCGCCATGGCTAGCGGTGCCAGGCCTGGCACCGGTAGAGCTGGTCGGGGACAGATTGTTCATATAAACTGGCATGGACCACAGAAATTCAACGTTGATAGGAATGGAAGATTTATGCCAAATGTATGTACCATAGAATGGAGAAAATGACAATGTAATGTACTGGAATGATGCAAGGCTAAATGGTAATGTGCTGTGTATGCAAAGCTGCTCAATAAAGTTTGTTTTGAGATAAAAAAAAAACATGTGGTATCAGATGAGTTAACCCTTGAAGAAAGTTCCTGATCAAGGAGCGAGAAGTCAAAGGTTTCTGAAAACATATGGACAAGGCAGAAACCTGTCCTTTGTAGTCAAACCCAGCTTCAAGTCTACTCCTGCTTGAAGAAAGGCTACCATTTTACCAATCACATACTTGCAGGCATGCCATTTCCTGGCCTCACACCACGCAGTGTGAGCCTTCCAGACCCTGTGATAAATCTTCCTGGTGACTAGCTTTTTAGCATTTACCATTGTAGATAACACAGGGCCCAAAAACCCCAGGATCTTTCAAAACCATGATTTAAATCGCCATGCCCTCAACTTGGCGCACATAAATTTGGGTGGAATATAAGATCCTGAGAGAGTAGATCAGATCGAACCGGAAGCTGCCAAGGCCCGCCCACCGTTGACCTCAATATCTCTGGGTAGCAAGGCCTCCTGGCCCAATCTGGCGCAATCAGAATGACTGTCACTGCCTCCTCCCAAATTTTGTGCAAGGGATGCGGTAGCAGAGAGATTGGGGGAAAGATATAAATCAAGGACAACTGGGCTCATGGAATCACCAGATTCCCTACACCTATTGCTCAAGGATCCCCTGCTCGGCACACAAACAGCTGGACTTTGTTGTTGAATCGGGATGCTAGTAGAACAATCTCTGGTGTCCCCCAGTGCAGGCAAATTTCCCCAAACACTTCGGGCTGCAGTGACCACTCTCCCAGGTGTATCTGTTGGCTGCAGAGAAGTCCTCCTTCCAATTTTCCCATGCATGGGAAGTGAACTGCAGAGAGTCTTGCAAACCTGCCACTTCCGTGGTCTTGTCGGCCTGTACCCTTACCAGGTAGCCCTGCAACCTGGATGTCCAATCCCTCAGAGCTAGCCGAATAGCTCATAGCTCTAGGAGGTTTATGGGCAATCTCTGCTCCACCAAGGACCAACTCACCTGGACCGTGGGGTCCCCCATGACCACTTCCCAGGCTACAAGACTGGCATCTGTGGTCACAATCTTCCAACACACTGGAAGAAAAGATATGCCCGAGACCGATTCTGGTTTTCTAATCACCAGGCGAGATTCCATCGAGCCCTGGGAGATAAGGTTATGCAGGAATCCCAAGTCTGCAATTGTCTGTTCCACTCTGCCAGGATGTTGAGCTGAAGTGCCCTGGAGTGACACTGTGCATAGGGAACTGCCTCGAAAGAGGCTACCATCTTCCCTAGCAGCCTCACACAGAGGAGAACTAAAGCGTGTCTGATCGTCCTCACCTGGCTTACCAGAGCCTTGAGTTCACTGATCCTCTCAGCGGTAAAAGTATCCTTGCTTGGACTCTAGCTATAGACCTAGATATTCCAGAGACTGAACTGGGTCTAATAAGGAATACCCTACATACATGACCCAACCCCTGCTTTCCAGGATTGTTAGGCTCACATTCTGCTCGAGTCTGCACCGAGACTGATCTCTGAACAAGAGGTTGTCCATGCATCCCATTATTTAGGACCCCTCATGACCCTAGAAGGCCCAGCACTGGAGCTAGAATTTTTATGAAGATTCAGGGAGCTATTGCAATCCTGAATGGCAGAGCCAGAACTGGTAGCGTCGTTCTTCTATCGCAAAACTCAAAAAAAAAAAATAAAAAAACTTCTGATGAGGTAGCAAAATTGGCACAGACAAATATGCATTATTGATGTCTATTGCTGCCAAAAATAATCACATTCCTGGAGCGAGGTAATCATTGAGCGGAACGGCCATACCACAAGAAATTGGTTTAGGACCTTGAGATCTAGAATAGGCTTTACCCCCCCCCCCCGTTTTGCCTCTATACCGTAATCGGTTAGAGTAGTAAGCAAGCCGGCATGTGTTTATGCAAAACGTGCCTATGTAAGTAAGCAGGCATCTGTTTATGCACAACATGCATTCATAGGCATCAGGTGTGTCTGCATCATGTGTGCTATGTATCATGCGACCTATGCAGAGATGTGCCTAAGCAGACAAGTCTCAATGCGATACAGGCCCAAGCGACCCGAGTTTCTATGCAACACGCACCTATGCGACACAAGTTTCTATGCGACACAGGTCTCTATGTGACACCGTTTTATGCAACACGAGCCTGTATGTGACCTGAGTCTATGCGACATGTGTTGCTTTGCAACCCTGTGTGTTTTAACCCACGTGTTTTAACAACCATGTTTAACCACTTCCCGCCCAGCCTATTAACAAATGACGGCAGGGCGGGTGGTTCAAGTACCCTGATCGGAGGTCTATTGACGTCCTCAGGATAATCCGCGATCTCGCATCACGGCGATCGGTGGTGCCGTGGGTCAGTCTGACCCACCGCATTACCGACAGAGGTAAAAGGCTTCCGTGGAAGCCTTTTACCATGTGATCAGCTGTGACCAATCACGTCTGCACTGATAAACGCTGAACGTTTATCAGTGCAGCCCCCCTCAGGATCACCCCACTGGACCACCAGGGAGCCTACCCAGGACCACCAGGGAGCCCCCCCGGACACCGCGAGGAGGCCGCCCTGGACCACCAGGGAGGGCACATGGAGGCCGCCCAGGACCACCAGGGAGCCCCCACTAGACCCCCAGGTAAGGGCAATACAGTGCACTGTAGGGATGGCACTGTTCCCATATATGATGTCTGCCAGTGCCATCCCTAACAGTGCTGTATGCACCAGTGCCCACCAGTGCCACCTATCAGTGCCCACCTGTGCCACCTATCAGTGCCCACCTGTGCCACCTATCAGTGCCGCCTATGAGTGTCCATCAGTGCCGCGTATCAGTGTTGCTTATCAGTGCCACCCATCAGTGCGGCATATGTGCCCCATCATCAGTGCAACCTTATCAGTGCCACCTCATCAGTGCCAATCTGTACTGCCTCCTCAGTGCCCATCAGTCTAGCCTCATCAGTGCCCATCAGTGTAGCCACATCAGTGTTCATCAGTGAAGGAGAAAATGAACTTTATACAAAGTTTTGTCACAGAAACAAAGGAAAATTTATTTTTTCTTCAAAATTTTCAGTCTTTTTTTATTTATAGCACAAAAAATAAAAACTGCAGGGGTGATCAAATACAACCAACAGAAAGCTCTATTTGTGGGAATAAAATGATAAAAAGTTTGTTTGGGTACAACATCGCACGACCGCGCAATTCTCATTCAAAACGCAACACCCGTGAAAGGTGAAAATTAGTCTCAGCGGGAAGTGTTCTAAGTGCCTGGTATTGAAGTGGTTAACATATTTTAACAAACGTGTTTTAAGCAAACATTCATTCAGGCAGACGTGCTTTTTTAGCAACCATGCTTTTAAGCCAGTTTGCAAGCTTGCCCCTGTTCAAGTGCAACCGGGCCCAAGCAGGATGAGCCAAGCCCATATGCATCCAATGCAGCCTCTATGATGCTTTAGAACAGTAAAAAAATAAGCTTTGATGCCCAGCCAAGGAAAAAGAAGCCTTTAATAAGGACTCCAGCTTTTTATCTGAAGGGTCCTTAACACCTGGGCATCTTCAACAGGGCAGGTCAGGGATTTACTTAGGGATGTAACTGCTGCATGGACAGCTGGTACTCCCCCCTTTCAAAAAGCTTTCCTGCATTGAATATATTAGAAGGAACAATCAATCTGTCCGGGTGCACACAGTCAGCATATATCACCCTCTCAGGAGAGAGTGCAAAGCGAATCCCTGCGCACCTTGTGGTATTTTAATGACCCAAGGGAGGAATACACATCCACAGGACTCTCCACTGAAGGTAACCTGAATGCTGTACATACATTATGTGTAAGTGCCTGGATCCGCAGCCTCCGAGATTGAGAGGCAGGTGTCCTTGGGGATTCTTCTGGCTCAGTACTCTCTGAAGCAGAAGTGTCTCCAAAAGAATTGGCCAGATCCCCTGTAGCTACATCCTCTCCTTCATCAACCCATTCTTACTCCAGAATCGGAGGGTTAGGGGAAGGAGACCTGTCACCCTTCTCACCCTGTGTGGTAGAAGCAATCATACCAGCAATCCTGGTTTCTAAGCCCAGCAAAGGCTGCCGACAGGTCATCGTTAGTAACATACTGTGAGGAAACAGATAAGGGGTCAGCTACCATACCAGACAGCTGCAGAGGCTCAGATAGCCCAGTCGCTTCTGGTCTCTCAGGGGAAGCAATGGCAACAGTGGTCCGACTAGCCTCAGCAAGGGCTGTGGTAACACACCTGTGCCTCTAGCCTTATTACAGGCAGCTTTGCTCCCCCCAATGCTTCTTGGAAGCCATGGCAGCTAGTGCATGCACTGCTTTGCCCATGTTCCCCGAACCCAGCTTCCTGCCCAGCCTGACTCCGCTCTCACCCCTAGACTCACGTGTCACCAGGTGGCAGCTTCACAGGAACTGCAGGCATGACCAAGCATGACTGTTTTTATAGCTGAGCCCTCTGGTGGTGAGAAAAAAAGAAGTGCAGGCAAAAGGAGGGAAAATGTAAACAAACTTTTTCCTGTGTTTGCAGGAAACCAGCTGGGTTCAGTAACATTATCCCCATTGGGGATTACTCACCATTCCTCGTTGCAGGGCCTGGAGGAGGCTGCTGGCCCAACCTTCACCCATCACGGCAAGCTATGTCCAAAGGACCTTCAAGGACCGGGTACCCATTCTGAGGGTCCACTCCCTTGGACCTGTATAGCACCCTGCAGGCGTACCTTGGTTCAGTGTTCCAGGTTTACCTACACGCAGGATCCAGCGCCATATATGGTTGCTTACAGGCAAAACCTCACAGTTCCTTCTGTCTTCTTAGCAAAGCCCGGGTACCATTTATCATAGCTTAATGCCATTTGAAATGGATCCGGTATGAAGGCTGTCCCTGATTCTAAAAGATCCTGCGTGGGAACCAGCATAGAAGCTCAACAGAACTGTAGAAGTGACCATTCACCTTCAAGACACTGGTGAAAAAAACTGAAGTGCTCCCAGTGTGGAAGGGGTTATATAGGAAGGGGAACTTCCTGTTTGTTTGTTATCTGATTACCAGTGTCCATTCACCAATAGGTGGCGTATAACCCAGTATATATAGAATATATATCCTGCTCTGTGTCCCGTGATGTCCGAGAAAGGAAATCAGATAGTATTTGTTGGATTCAGCAAGTATTCAGCTAGATTAAAATACAAAAAAACTCCAGTCTAAAACAACACGCTTTTACAGTAGAGCTGTTTAGAATTTATTAACACTTGTGTCCATTTCTGAAGATAGGAGGGTTGCCAACATGAAAATCCCCTAACCTCAGGTAAGTACAGGAACACTGTGCCTGGACAGCAATAACAGCTGGGACATGCTAATTACTTTTACTCAGGTGGTTTATTTTTAGGTAACATTGCTGTTATGTTAAATTCTTGGATGGACAATTGCCTGTTGCCACGTCACTAGAAGAAATTTGCTGATAACCAGAATGTTCTGCCCATCAGCCCCCCTCAGAACTACTTGTTAGCCAGGTGACCTGCCACAGAGTGCACTCTGCTACTAAAGGAGACTTGGTCTCTACATCATGTGGAGATGTCAACATGGGAGAACAGTTTATAGGGGGATAAGGAGTGCCATATACTGCAGCAAAAACTGTGTGGCTAAATTGGGCTTAAAAGCGGTATTGTGTGTCATTCACACATAAAGAACAAAAATCATATGGTTACTCTAAGGCCCAGTTTGTGAGTTTTTCATCCATCAATTGATGGATGAATAACAGACATCAAAATCAATGCATCTCTATGGAAAAACGGATGTAAATGGATGATCATCCATTTACATACGTTTACATCTGCTTCCATCAACATCCATTTTTGGGAATTCCAAAGCCCTATTTTTCTTCTGTTAAAAAAACAGATCGGATGAAAAACAGATGTAAAAGACAAATGCTCCGTTTTTGCATGAAAAAATGGCTCCGTACTCAAGTGGTTAAGGAATCTAGCTGGAGGATGTAAAAATGGATGAGATGGGGGGGGCCTGAGAAACGGTTCGGCGATTGATCGCTCGGTTCTCAGTATTGGAGCCAGCACCTAACCAATACTGCATCCACCTAGGTAAGTAGGAGTC
The DNA here is from genome assembly GCA_018402905.1 of Glandirana rugosa. NCBI lineage: Eukaryota > Metazoa > Chordata > Amphibia > Anura > Ranidae > Glandirana > Glandirana rugosa. Next base: position 92,341 of record BLSH010213347.1, on the reverse strand, counting down.
TACAACAAAATGTAACGTGATGGTTTGGTGCTCTACCTTTATTTCGTTTTTTTTTTTTTTTTTATTTAAGAGAAGACATTTTTAGAAAGTATACAAGTCTCAACAAAAAAAACTAGTAGACAAGCGTAGAAAACGCTGCAAGAGCTGTACATAGTACAACATTGTAAAAAATGCTTATGAAGACGACCAATGAGATCATTGTAACTTCAAGGACCGCTAGGAATAGGGTCTGGGGAGGTTCCTAGGTGCACAACGAAGCCAGGCTTAAGCATTCAATTACATATTAAGTAGTGTCAAAACAAAAAAACGGAGGCAAATTCAGAATACCCTACATAAAACAAAACCCAAATAGGTGTGAAATAATCTGATACAAAATAGTGCATACAATACATAAAATATAAATAAAATGCAATATGCAAATTATCACAATGTGTTCTTATATAACTCAAACAATATGATCAATATTAAAGTGCAATATGCAAATATTGTCCATATAGTGTCCTTATGAAAATCAATCTATGGTTGGAAAAAAAAAAAATTTGATTGTTAATAAAAATCATGCCAATCCATTATACGCATAGTGAATAAATCGATTGCTCCACAATTATCCAACATTATATGTGTTTCTCAAACTCCTACCGAACCGTCCACCGGCTGTGCCCTCACCTTATAGGCTTTTTAAATGTGCCTTTGGAAATGATTAATCCTTTGCAATGCTTCTCATAGTATTCCTTCTCCTTATAAGCTGATTGTAAACTCCAGTTGCATTGATCAATTAAAGAGTTAAGCCTTCTGGCTGCTGCTCGTGAACTCCAATCACATCGACCACATGCAAAACAATCAAATCTGGCAATAGTGCTTTATCGTTTTTAAAATTTTAATTTATTCAAAAAGATCATAACAAATGTGCACTCACATTTCAAAACTTAAAATTTTTGTTAACCTGTGATAACCACTTTAACCTACAGGTAAGCCTATAATAAGGCTTACCTGTAGGTTCCCTGCAACAGGATACCCAAGTATTTGATGTGGGAAGGGGCCCATTTAAATTGGAAATTCTTTCTGTTAAAAAAAAATTGGGATTTGCCTTGAATGCTACTTAGAGTGTGACCTGGGATAGTAAGATTAAAAGCCTCTGACAATATGTAACTCACAGTTCCCCATACGTCTTAAATTTGGCTAAAAGACTAGGTAACCTGGTTGTAGGATTGGTAAAAAAAAAAAAAAGGGGGGGAGGTTGTCATCCAGGTAAGCAGATATCTTATGGATGAGAGTCCCACTTTGAATTCCAGTTATGTTGAAGTTCGTCTGTATAGTCTGCAGAAGGGGCTCCAAAGGAATGGTAAAAATAAGAAGGGATAAGGGGTACCCCTGTCGTGTCCTGTTTTGAATACAGAAAGGATTGGAGAGTTCACCATTTACATACTTGAGCAGAGGGAGGCGATTACGATGCATTAATCCATGAGCGCATGGGCTGAGGCAAATAGTTTCCAGGGTGAGGCAAATGAACATCTAATCGACCCCATCAAAGGCTTTTTCAGCATCCATGGAAAGAAGGAATGCTTGTGCTCTACCTATATAGGATCATAAGGGGAGTATAGACTCTGGATGTGGCGGCTGTTAGGAAGGGGGGGGGGGGCGAACTGGTTAGATCCAAGCCACATTGTTATTGGCTTCTAGATTTTTGAAAGATTTGCCTAAGCAGGTGTAATTTTATAAAGGTTGACGTAAATAACACTAGGTAAGATTTAAAAGTTCACACATTCAAGAAAAAATTTGTACTAGAGTACTGTTACATTTCATAAAAATACCCTATCACTGATCCTTACTATTAATTTCCTTTTTCACCCTGTGTTTTGTGGGCTCGCATCTAGGCTATAGTGCACTGTACATAGTTTGCATGTTTTTTTTTTGTTAACAGGTAAAAGTTTATTTAAATAATGCACAAATACCATACAGGTGCACAAGGTTACATTAGGTAGAAAAACACCAGAGGAACAACATCTGACATCACAACCAAACTTGTATCACTACGAAGTAAATTACTCTCAGATACAGTCGGGGGGTGTCCACACCTGTCAACTGGTGAGAGGAGACCGTGTGCATTTAAAACGGCTCTGTAGCTTTAGTAAAGACTGCTGAATGCACAAAACAGGCAGCCACTGCATAAGTTTAGCTAAAGCCTAGTACATACTATCAGGTCAGAGCAGCTGTACTAGTAATCTAATGTTAGAACAGCAATCTCCCCCACTGAGCTATTGTGTTCTGACAGGCCCCCCTGCCAAAACACTCCAGTCTGCGTTCTCAGCCATTGGCAGAGAGCGCTGATCGTGAGCCGGTTGGCTGCAGGTTTTACAGCATACTCGTCGGACAGAACCCGGCCAAACAGCCGGCTTCTGTTGGACCAGCAGCCATAAACACGGGCCGAATGTCGGCCATTTTTTATTGAACCGCCTAATGTCGCCGTATGTACTAGGCTTTAGCCTTTCCCATCACCCTTATGCCATGTGACTACAGAAAGCAAATTGTGGAAAACAGAATGCACATCTAGATGAATTCTGGTAGCTTTCCATTTCTTAGTCCTGGCCCAGAGAAAGACAAGCAGTCCTTAAAGTGGTTGTCTATCGATCGATTTGATAGTGTCAAAAAAAGTGTCAATATTCCTGGCATGCCGAAAATGCTAGCCGTGTCCTCGATTGTGCTCTCAACCAAACTAGCAAACCACCCAATGGGTGGTGTCATAATGGATCACATGTGCAGCATCATGGCAGTTGCAGATTAAACAGAGGCTAAGATGTCAGCTTCCTTAGCTGAAAACGATAGGAGAGTATACAATCACTTTAAACTGTAGCTAAACAAAGCTCCCCAGATTTCAACACAATCCTGGCTTCTGGTGTATTTGGGATGTGTCCCGGAGTCCAGTGCTGGAGCCATAGGCGTGCGCAGGGGGTGTGAACATACCCTAATAACTCAGTGCTGGGCAGATTCCCCGTTGCCCAGGTCCCACTGTACTACTGACACCATCCATGCTTTTATAAATGATTAATTAGTGTGTGTCTGTTTGTGTATAATTTCATATATATATATATATATATATATATATATATATATATATATATATATATATACACACATATACACACACACATACATACACACATATATACACACACACATGCAATAGGCTGTGCACACCTATGGTTGGAGCCTTCATTCCAGCACCTGGCTCCAGCTCCATGCAGTCTCTGTGCAGTTAATGAAAAAGGTATTTATTCAAGAAATGAGCAAGTAAAACAGATGTCAAACAAAGTACATTTTGGGAGTTCTTACCAACACTGCTGAGGGATCCACTGCTTTCTGAGTCTGAAGGCATGGTCGTGAGAACACTGTAAGTGGAACCTGTTGGAAAGCATTAACAATAACTATCAATGATAGATTAGCAAAGTGAAATGCTAGTGCTACACCTGTCATATCTCATATCTGAAGAAGACCTAGAAAAGAGGATGACAGACCCTTAGCTACTTTTAACAGAATGAATATTTATTGAAGTTACAGCATAAAAGCAGATTGGTATAAAACAAAACATGCATTCACATAAGTAGAAAGTAAGGCTTAAAAAAAAAAAAAAACACTACTACCTATACCTTCAAGAAGTATCTCCACTATAGCTCTACATAAATACTCTATGTACACCCCAAAATAAATTATACATATACATATATATATATATATACACATATAATTATATATCTATATACACACATACATACACACACACACTGTTGCGGTCTCCTCAAAATAACTCAACACACAGCCATTAATGTCTAAACCGCTGGCAACAAAAGTGAGTACACTCCTAAATGAAAATGTCCAAATTAGGCCCAATTTGCAATGCCCCCCCCCCCATGTCATGTGACTCATTAGGACTCATGCACACAGGACGTTTTTTGACTGTTTTTAGCAGCTGTTTTCAGCTGCAGACACTGTTTTCTACAGTCATTAAACCCTCCGTCATGTTATCCTATGTGTTCATGCACACATAGGCTGTTACCAGCTGTTTTTAGCAGTGACTTTTTTGAGCTGTAAAAAAAAACCCAAGAGCTGAGGGTTTTTTTGGACAGCTTGAAAACGTCCAAAAACACTTAAGTCCATCCCCAACATTTTTTTGGACGTTTTAGACCAATTGGAGGAAAAAAAACCCCAAAAACGCTGGCCCTTTACAAATGTGTAAAAACGTGAAAAAACGGCGGTAATATAACGCTGGTAAAAGCTGAAAACATCCCTGATAAGTTACTGACATTTTTTGGCTGTTTTTTTTAAAGTTCTGTGTGCGTGAGGCCTTAGTGTTACAAGGTCTCAGGTGTCAATGAGGAGCAGGTCTGTTAAATTTGGTGTTATCGCTCTCACTCTCTCATACTGATCACTGGAAATTTCACATTGCACCTCATGGCAAAGAACACTCTGAGGATCTCAAAAAAAGGAATTGTTGCTCTACATAAAGATGGCCTAGGCTATTAGAAGATTGCCAAGACCCTGAAAATGAGCTGCGGCACGGTGGCCAAGACCATACAGCAGTTTAACAGGACAGGTTCTACTCAGAAACGGCCTCACCATGGTCGACCAAAGAAGTTGAATGCACATGATCAGCGTCATATCCAGAGGTTGTCTTTGGGAAATAGACGTATGAGTGCTGCCAGCATTGCTACAGGGGTTGAAGGGGTGGGGGGTTCAGCCTGTCAGTACTTAGACCATACGCCGCACACTGCATTCAATTGGTCTGCATAGCCATCGTCCCAGAAGGAAGCCTTTTCTAAACATGATGCACAAGAAAGCCAGCAAACAGTTTGCTGAAGACAAGAAGACTAAGGACGTGGATTACTGGAACAATTGTCCTGTGGTCTGATGAGACCAAGATAAACTTATTTGGTTCAGATGGTGTCAAGCGTGTGTGGTGGCAACCAGATGAAGAGTAAAAAAACAAGTGTGTCTTGCCTACAGTCAAGCATGGTGGTGAGAGTGTCATGATCTGGGGCTGAATGAGTGCTGCCGGCACTGGGGAGCTACAGTTAATTGAGGGAACCATGAATGCCAACATGTACTGTGACATACTGAAGCAAAGCATGAACCCCTCCCTTCGGAGACTGGGCCACAGGGCAAACCCCAAACACACCTCACTGCCTTGCTAAAGAAGCTGAGGGTAAAGGTGATGGACTGGCCAAGCATGTCTCCAGACCTAACCCCTATTGAGCATCTGTGGGGCATTCTCAAATGGAAGGTGGAGGAGCATAACATTTTTAACATCCACCAGCTCCATGATGTTGTTATGGAGGAGTGGAAGAGGACTCCAATGGCAACCTGTGAAGCTCTGGTGAACTCCATGCCCAAGAGGATTAAGGCAGTGCAGGAAAACAATGGTGGCCGCACAAAATATTGACACTTTGGGCCCCAATTTGGACATTTTCACTTAGGGGTGTACTCCCTTTTGTTGCCAGCTGTTTAGACATTAATGGCTGTGTGTTGAGTTATTTTGAGGGGACAACACATTTACACTGTTATACAAGCTGTACACTCACTACTTTACATTGTAGCAAAGTGTCATCACGTGAAAAGATATAATAAAATATTTACAAAAACATGAGGGGTGTACTCACTTTTGTGAGATACTGTGTGTGTGTATGTATATGTATATATATATATATTTTTTTTTTTTTTAATTACACACACATACACACACAGTATCTCACAAAAGTATAACTGTAAATGTGCTGTTCCCTCAAAATAAACTCAACACACGGCCATTAAGGTCTAAACCGCTGGCGACAAAGGGGAGTACATCCCAAAGTGAAAATGTCCAAATTGGGCGCAAAGTGTCAATATTTTGTGTGGCCACCATTCATTTTCCAGCACTGCCTTAACCCTCTTGGGAATGGAGTTCACCAGAGCTTCACAGGTTGCCACTGGAGTCTTCTTCCACTCCTTCATGATGACATCACAGAGCTGGTGGATGTTAGAGACCTTGGGCTCCTCCACCTTCCGTTTCAGGATGCCCCACAGATGCTCAACAGGGTTTAGGTATGGAGACATGCTTGGCCAGTCCATCAATCTTTACCCGCAGCTTCTTTAGCAAGTCACTGGTCGTCGTGGAGGTGTGTTTAGGGTCGTTATGTTGGAATACTGCCCTGTGGCCCAGTCTCCGAAGGGATGGGATCATGGTCTGATTCAGTATGTCATAGTACATAGAAAGGAAATGTGGAATGGCAGCACTCTCACCAACGTAGAAGCCAATGTATTTATTAAATGTGAGCATATAGGGGGATACAGGCGGGGGGGCCAAGGATTGCATTTTCTTTGCAACCCTTCTCCCCCCCCCCATCCCCCTATATGCTCACTTTTAATACATACATTTGCTTCTACATCGGTGAGAGTGCTGCCATTCCGGATTTCCTTTCTATGGCTTCACTGCTACAGTGACAGGGCGTGCACCTCGCCGTACCTAGCATTTTATGAACTGGGATCAGCCAGTCCAACACAATCACCTGGAGCTACGGTTTCCTCTGCTCATGTCACAGTACATGTTGGCATTCGTGGTTCCCTCAATGAACTGTAGCTCCCCAGTGCCGGCAGCACTCATGCAGCCCCAGACCACAACACTCCCACCACCATGCTTGACTATAAGCAAGACACACTTGTCTATGTTGCCTGGTTGCCGCCACACATGCTTGACACTATCTGAACCAAATAAGTTTATCTTGGTCTCATCAAACCACAGGACATGGTTCCAGCAATTCATGGCCTTAGTCTGCTTGTCTTCAGCAAACTCCTGTTTTTTGGGCTTTTGCATCATCTTTAGAGGAGGCTTCCTTTAGGGACGACAGCCATGCAGACCAATTTGATGCAGTGTGCAGCGTATGGTCTGACAGGCCGCCAACCCCTTTAACCTCTGCAGCAATGCTGGCAGCGCTATTATGTCCATTTCCCAAATAGACCATGTCGAGGCCTGTTCTGAGTGGAACCTATCCTGTTAAACCACTGTATGGTCTTGGCCACCGTGCTGCAGCTCAGTTTCAGGGTTTGGCAATCTTCTTATAGCCTAGGCCATCTTTATGTAGAGCAACAATTCTACAGATCCTCGGAGAGTTCTTTGCCATGAGGTGCCATGTTGAACTTCCAGTGACCAGTAAGAGAGTGAGAGCGAGAACACCAAATTTAACACACACGCTCCCCATTCACACCTGAGACCTGACTTGAGACAAGTCACATGACACCGGAGAGGGAAAATGGCTAATCGGGCCCAATTTGGGCATTTTCACTTAGGGGTGTACTCCCTTTTTTTTGCCAGCAGTTTAGACATTAACCACTTGCCGACCGCCGATCGGAGCTGCGATACAGAGATACTGTGAGCGCGCGCGCGCCGCCGGAGGCGCGCGCGC
>BLSH010213347.1:56253-68918 GCA_018402905.1 Glandirana rugosa | reverse complement strand
ACCACGGGTCAGTGTTGATGGGGGGAAACCCTCCTGCGGAGCCATTGTGTTTTCCTGGGGGGGTAACCGCCTCTGCCGGGAGAACATAGTGATTATTGTAGTCGCTAGCAATAAATTGCATGTAAAAGCCAACAGGCTGGTTGTACACAAGCTGATTAAATCAGTCAACTTGGGTACATTCAGCCTGCCCATACACGGTTCGAATCTTGGCCGGTGTTCTGTTAAATTAGCCAACTCAGCAAGATCTCCAATTATGTCACTTCTGGTTTCTGTAAACCATCCATAATTGGAGCTTGACAATTTGCTGTTTTGACACAACACCGTGAACTGTATGCACTCCGTTACACGGTATTATGAGAGATATTGTTAGTCCGCTCCGATACTAACCAATTAAATGATAATGTATGTAAACCACCTCGCTAGTACCTAAATCATAAATCCTTTAATAATGCTGCTACTTAAAATGAAAATAATAAAATGAAGGTGAAAAAAAACTCTAGTCACAAAAACAAATATTTCACAGCAGCGCATGCATGAATAATGAATCAAGAATAAAAATGTTTGAAAAACATCTTTAAAAAAATCACTTGATTAATAAGCAGTGATCATAAGTAATCAAAAGTAATAATTAGAGTCCATAATGTAAGAAACGGTGTGTAATGAATTATCACCAACAGTTCTTCCTCCTCCACAGTGCCACAGTGAACAAAACACCCCTTTTGGGCAGAAGCTCACCAGATGCCAAATAGTATGGTCACATCAATAGTAATCTCATTTCCTGTGGCTGACAGAAGCACGCTTCAAATCAGGATGCCCCGATGTATATCGCCATTCCACATGTAGAAATAAAACCACTCAGAGCCTCCAATAGTGTAAAACCTTTTACAAACCAATTTAATCTAAAATTAATGCTCTTACATCAATAGAATTTGGGGGGGGGGGGGGGAATTTGGAAAATAAATAGTGTACTTAGTAGAAGACTGGGCTTATTCTGGATATAAAGGTCCGATTGTGTTTTATATTTTGTATGGAGCGAAAATCAATAAAATAAAGAATAAATTAATAGAAAAAACAAGGGAAATCGGATATGATGTGACGTCACTTGGCAATGACGCTTGAATAGTGAAATAAAAAGCCGAAGTATGAGGACAGTCTATATCCGGGTCCACAGGCGAAGATAATCCGAAAAAAAAAAATTGAATTGTTAAAATGCCTGTATGCATCACATGCTGTGTCTCAAAGCATCTCATTGCCTGCATTGCCTGGTACACATTGGTAGAGTTCCAAGTTACAGTGTCACAACCAACAAAATGGCCACCTCCGCAGCAGCGATAACTTTTTCCTAGTTACCCGCAGTTGTGTCAAAGCAGCAAAGTCTTCATGTACTGGAGTGTACACGGTTCCCAGGGTTGTGTCAAAACAGCAAGTCGTCGACATCTCCAATTGCGGATGGTTTATAAACTGTATAGTAACCAGAAGTGACATAATTGGAGATCTTGTTGAATTGGCCATTTTGACAGAATACTGGTCCCTACTGAAACGCCTGAGATTTGAACCATTATTGGCTGGCTTTAGTCTACTTATTTTCATTAAAACAATCATCAGTCTCACAAGGCTTGAATGCAGTTTGTGTTTTTACATTGATTGCAAACCTTAAAGCCTTTGATATACACAACAATCTGGCTAATAATGCACCTTCTCACTTCTCAGTATTAAGTTGTTAATGTGAAACACACATTTCTTACCACACTTACTTTCATACAGTGCAAAGGAACAGGTTTGTGCTTCACATGGGAATCAAGTCTTAGATGCAGTTACCTGATGAAGACAGTGGACTAACATGTTTTTTTAAAAATGTTATTAAAAATAATTCACAGTGACAGAGTTCAACTCCAGCAAACTGCTAAATACATTGAAGAAATACTGTACATAATAAGTGGGCTGTTTTACCTGCCTAAGGACTTGCATTCCCAGCCTTGCCAGACAGCACAGCTAGGTGGATGACACCATGTACAGTTAAAGCCTAGCTACTGGCACGATCAATTCACAAACTGTATTGGTGTTAATAGGTCTTAACCTTGGATGTCCAGTAATTATATAGAGGCTTACTTTAAACAGCTGTAAAAAGTTAGTTTTATCAACTTTTTACAAAAAGAACAGCTCCAACGGGCTCCACTTTGTGGAGGTCAGCAGAGAAAATAAGCCAGCATTGGGGTCTATGAGACCTGTAGTACTCATGTTTGGAAAGAATGGGTTGAATGTACAGAAAGAAGGAGCTATACCATTCTGAAAAATTGAATGAACTTTTTTACATCAGTTTGAAGAACGATTGGATGAAATTACTTTACACCCAAGGTTCACCAATAAAGCAAATTAGTAAAATTATTAAAACTGGAGTTGGGCTTCAAAGAATACAGCGATTGCCTCTTTCCAACTTCAGCCTACTGACTGGTCAATGAAAGAGCAGCACTGATGAGGTTATGCCTCTCCTCACTTTCTTCTTATCGCTCTTATGCAGCACACCTTTCACTCTGTCCTGAGTTTCACTTGCAAGAGGGGGGATACCAAGTCAAATTCATACACTTGAACTAGTTGCATTAAAAAATAATAATGTTTTGTTAATGAATACAGCACTGCATTTAACAGTCTTTTTCTACGCCTGGAGTTCAGGACCTCCTATGTCCTTCAGAATCCCTTTGCCCAGGGATTCTGAAATTTGCTGTAATTTCGATTTTCCAAATATGCATTCTTCAAAAGCTGTGCTTTTGGATACAAACAATTTAGTTTTATGCATTCTTAAACCTATTGCTATGCGCGGGAGTGACGCCTCGCGGCTCCGGCCAGTCACAGCGCCGGAGCCGCGTACCCGGAAGCAAGATCCGAGGGAACATATCCGCTCCCTCAGAGGGGACCAAGCAGCCCAGTCAGATCTTTGTTTCAAGGAGAGTATTTTATAATGAGCTAGTATGCTGTGCATACTAGCTCATTATGATATTGTCTTGCAGGTTATTTTTTTATTTTTTTTTTACTGGGTAGACAACCGCTTTAAGACCCCTTTCACACTTGTGCGAGTTGTCCTGTGATTTAGGGCTGTAAAAGTCTCATGACAAGTCGTTCACCATTATTTCCAATGAGTAACGTTCATATCTGTACGACTTTTAAGTCACGCCGACTTCAAAGTAGTCCCTGCATTACTTTGGTCCAACTTTGAGGGTTTAACATTGAAGTCTATGGACCTCAAGTTGCATCAAAGTCTCATGCAAATCGCACCTGAATAATATAGATGCGATTTCTGTACTACTTCTGTACGACTTTGTAATATGTTTTCATTGAGTCAAAGTTGCAACAAAGTCAGACCAAAGTCATACTGATCCCAAATCGCATCAAAATCGCGGTAAAAAAATCACGGTAAAATCGGGTCGCACAAGTGTGAAAGGGGCCTGATAACATTTTGAACAAGTGTCTAAAATCCCAAATAATTTTCAAAGGCAGATAAAAATAAATGTGGGCTTTTTTTGGTATATTTTGATTTGCTATTAACCTTGAATAAAACTTTGCTCTATAAAAAAACTTGCAATTCTTCAGCGCCAATGTAGTAAAACTTGAAAATTGAGGAGACCACAAACAGCTTCCATAAACATGACTATGACAGCGTAGGAATGTTTAAGTATCAGTCCACCCAAATATTTTTGGGCACTGGTGGAATCTGGGGGGTTTCTTATTCTAGGGACTCCCCATGACAGTTTGTGGCTCTCTTGCTATATACGCAGCTAAAAATCAATATCCTCACTTTTTATACTGCATTCTTCCTAAATTGGAACTAAAGTCAAATTTAAAAAGTTGGTACAGTGAGGGGAAAAAGTATTTGAACCTCTGCTGATTTTGTACGTTTGCCCACTGACAAAGAAATTATCAGTCAATTTTAATGGTAGGTTTATTTTAAGAGCGTGAAACAGAAAAACAACAAAAAAAATCCATAAAATGCATTTCAAAAAAAGTTATGAATTGATTTGCATTTTAATGATTTAAATAAGTATTTGATCCCCTATCAATCAGCAAGATTTCTGACTCAAGGGGTCTTCTATAAAAAAGGAAGGTTATATTTCTTGGGCAGTCAAGTTCATTAGAACACCAAATGGATTGTAGTTAGTCTGTCCCCATCACTAATGATTGAATAATATATGGAAGCAACCCCCTAAGTGGGACTTTAAATGGGAGGACCAACTCAACAAGAGAGGAGAAAAAGGTATACATAAAACATAGTCAACATTTATTGATGCAATTAAAAAATGGTCATCATCGAAATTGTACAAAAAAATCAAGCCACAATAGAAATGGCAACAAAACACAGAAGACAGTGTCCCCAATGGGGTCTGGAGACAACACAACATGGATTAAAAGACGACCACTGATCTGCCGCACTGGAGGGAGCAGACAGAGATCCAACGCGTTTCAATGTTAGCAAGTGGATATCTTCCTCAGGGGTATGTGGTCAATCATTAAAAACATCATCATCCAAAACTTCAGGATATGGAGTGTGTAGAATTGAAGCGGTGCAGACACAATCCGCCTAAAATCGGGTATATTCAGTGATCAAAAAAGACAATATTCGAGACTGTCTGCCAAAGCAAACTATAGTTTCGGAATGATGGAGCTAGACCCAGGGCTGCATCAGTGGGATGTATAGGAATGATAGTGGAGGATATTCACAGGTAGAAGGATCAAACTGATATGCAAGACATGAGGGAACACAGGGCAATTGAAAATGGGTCGTGGATGGGTATTCCAACATGACAATGACCCAAAACACATGGCCAAGGCAACTAAGGAGTGGCTCAAGAAGAAGCACATTAAGGTTCGAGTTACCAAACGTCAGCCTTGAAACCTTAATGACTTGGAGAGGATCTGCAGAGAGGAGTGAGACAAAATCCCTCTTGAGATGTGTGCAAACATCTTACCCTCTGTAATTGCCAACAAGGGTTTTGACACCAAGTACTAAGTGATGTTTTGCGAAGGGGTCAAATACTAATTTCACTCATTAAAATTAAAATCAATTTAGAACTTTTTTTAAATGCATTTTTCTGGATTTTTTTGTTGTTCTGTCTCTTTCTGTTAAAATAAACCACCATTAAAATTACAGACTGATCATTTCTTTGACAGTGGGCAAACTTACAAAATCAGCAGGGGATCAAATACCTTTTCCCCTCACTGTAGCAGTTCAGGAGACACACCTGGCATCTGCAGGATGCTGGGAAAAAGTTGGGCCATGAGACAAAGTAACTGCAGTACGCATGTACAGAATTTAAGTGATCTGTGGCTGGCCAATGAAGAGACTTGGCTGTAGGCAGGAGACTCCAGCCTCAAAGAAGATGTAAGAGGTGATGAAGGGAAGTGTGACCTCACATCCCTGGAGAAGAGTACAACCCATGGAGTAAAGTCTGACATAATGTACTAGTATGATGTGCATACTTGCATTTTACCACAAAAGCCCTGGGGCCCTGCAGTGGCACAGTGACACTTTAATACTTTGAAAAATCTACGAAGAGTAATAACTTCTTTGTTAGGGCTCAGATCTGAACCTGCGAACCCTGTTGTGTCTGGCGAAGTCTCTTGCTGAGCCACCTGGAATGCTGAAGAGTGAACAGTGGTTGTGAACAAGGCCATTATGGCTGAAACGCGTTAACATCTGCTGTATATGTTCATCTTTTTATGGAGTTACAATAAATTTGGACTTCTTTAGGAGCATGTATGGAGTTGCGCATTGTCTTTGATCCAATGCTGGAGAGCGCCCTGGATAATTTCTTGAATGATCCTAACTTGAACCATCTTCGCAACCTTTGGTTTGTTCCCTGACTACGCTTCCGCTTGATCCCAACCTGCAACCACTTGTTACCGACCTTTGGCTTGTTTACTGACAACGTTCTGGCTATTTCTACTTGCCATATCTGCTACTGGACCTGGCTTGCTCATCTCCTGGTGGGGCGATCCCGAGGACTGCAACCTGTTACTAACACGCAGCAAAAACACATCTCAACCATCCGGAACGCCGATTAGTACTCAGACTCCACACCTCAGGTAAGCCTGCGTCATCTGCCAGGGTAACCTGCTTCTTTACTTATCTAGCTGGTTAGTGAGTGCCTCGTTACTGCTTTAACCACTGGCATCTTAATACCAGACTCAGATGGTGACACCTTTAGCGGAGTGTATGCAGACCTGGAAACTGAAAAAGGCAAAGGTCTTACAAACAGAGACCCTGAGAGACACAACTGTGATACGATTTATTTCTCTAACATTTACAAAAGAACCAAATGGTGGTTTTAAGTAGATTGATCCTTGATAAAATTAGGCATCTTTCCACAGAGCAACTCCTGCTATGCAGGGTGAACAGACGTTCCCGGTTTGTGGGACAAACCTCAATTTGGGGCAATTGTAACCACCTGAAAAGCACCCCTGATGTAAAAATTCACAGCCCTGTCATGCCTCATGCATTCCTATGGGCAGGCAATACTCAAGGTAGCCTTCAGCAGACCAGAACAGTACAACTTAAGCATAGGCATTTTTTTTTACTGGTTGGCAGGGCTGCAGAGCATACATTTTTAGATCAAGGAGGAAGGCAAATTGGTGGGCTGCATTTAGGGGGTAGGGGAACTGATTAAAAGGACAATTACACTAAAAGGTGCAGTTATCTTTTAAGTACTCTCACACCTGCACTCTGTATGCTGGGAGTGCAGCAGACAGAACTGTGCACTTTGTGACACATTATGCAAAGCGTAGCAGTTAGGGTTATGTGTCATACCATGTACATTACATAGACCTGGCTGTCATACTGTGTATACTGTGCTGGAGGGTACATATGCTACATATTTATGGAAAGGACTCCGTATGTTACACATTTCTGACCAAAGCACTCTATAGCTTGGCTGTACATGATCACTGCACTCTGTACATCATATTCTTTTGACTAATGAACTGCAAATCTGTTTTTATTGTTTAACCACTTCCTTACTGGGCACTTAAACCCCCCTCCTGCCCAGACCAATTTTCAGGTTTCAGCGCTGTTGCATTTTGAATGACAATTGCGCGGTCGTGCAGCGTTGTACCCAAATAAAATTGATGTCCTTTTTTTCCCACAAATAGAGCTTTCTTTTGGTGGTATTTGATCACCTCTGCGGTTTTTATTTTTTGCGCCATAAACAAACAAAGAGCAACGATTTTGAAAAAATAACAATATTTTTTACTTTTTGCTCTAATAAATATCCAAAAATAAAAAATAAAACAAACAATTATTCATCGGTTTTGGCCGATTTATATTCTTCTACATATTTTTGGTAAAAAAAAATCGCACTCGGCATTTATTGATTGGTTTGCACAAAAGTTATCGCGTCTACAAACTATGGGAATTGATTTATGGCGTTTTTATTATTATTTTTTTTTTTACTGGTAATGGCGGCGATCTGCGATTTTTATTGGGACTGCGATATTGGGGGGGACATGTCGGACATTTTTGACACTTTTTTGGGACCAATGACATTTATTCAGCGATCAGAAATTTAAATGTCCACTGATTACTGTGTAAATGTCATTGGCAGTGAAGGGGTTAACCTGAAGGGGGCAGTGAAGGGGTTAAATATGTTCCCTGGGTGTGTTCTAACTGTGGGGGGGCGGGGCTGGCCGGGACATAACAGATCTAACTGATCCCAGTGACAGGGATCAGTAGATCTGCTTGTCCCCCTCTCACAGAACGGGGAACCGCCGTGTTTACATCGGCGGTTCCCCGTTCTACAGCTCTCTAAGGCGATCGCGGGTCAGGAGCGGACATCGAGATCCGCGCTGTAGACGTCTTTCGTCTATAGCGCGGATCTCCACTGGTTAATAAGTAGAAAAGGTTAAGACTCCCAGTAAAAGCTACCAAAGCAGAGGAGCCCACTTGTCCAAGAAACACCACCTGGGTTAACAATCAACACAACTGTTGGCACAGGTGTCAATCCAGAACGTCGGTGTTCACTATAGGTCACATTTTAAATAAGCTGTAAGTTATTAAATGAAACCAAAAGCAGAAGGGATACAGAATGAAATTAAAGGTAAATCCAAATTGTAGGAACAACAGAGAAGAGAGGGCGTTAGTGGCTCTTATTCACCTTTTTTGGCAAAGTCTAATCTGCCATTTCTATTCTTCAGGTTTATGAATGGTTTGGAACTTGTGGTGAACCCTCTGTATTTGCTCTCGTGAAGTCCTCTCTTCATTGTAGACTGACAATATACGCCCACCTCCTGGAGAGTGTCCTCCACTTGTCCGGATGTTGTGAATGGGTTTTTCTTTGTCAGAGAGGATTCTGCAATCATCCAACACTGTTGTCTTCCATGGACGTCCAGGCCTTTTCATGTTGCTGAGCTCACAGTGTGTTCTTTCCTCACAATGTACCAAACTGTTGATTTGGCCACTCCTAATGTTGCTGCTATCTCTCTGATGGATTTGTTTAATTTTTGAAGCCTTACAATGGCCAGTTTCACTTGCATGGATAGCTCCTTTGAACGCATGATGTAGGTTCACAGCAACAGATTTCAAATGTAAATACCACACTAAAGCCTCACACACGAGCCAATTATCGTACGACCACACATCCAACTTTTGTCCAAATCGGCTGTTGGCTGTTTTGTCTAGTGTATTGCCGGTAGTCTAGTAATCGTCCGATCAAGGCGAACTTAGTGACGTGCTATGAGCGTATAACTAGGAAGTCCAGGTGAATGTGATTTGTGAATTATGAATGCAGGTTTACACGACGAACACTTCCTGGATTCCAAGCATGCATGTTTGTACTTCCAACTTTTGTTGGCCAACTTCTGTACACACGAGCCAACAATCGGCCAACGCCTTGTTGGCCAACAAAAAAGTTGTCTAGTCTTGTCAGCCAATTTCTGTTGGACGACAATTGGAAATCGGCTGTCGAATCGTGCGTATTAAACGTTCGGATTATCAGCCAACAGGCTAGGCTGTTGGACGACCGTTGTTGGGCAACAATCGGACCGTGTGTACGGGCCATTAGAATCAACTACAGACCTTTTACCTGCTTAATTGATGAAGAAATAACAGAGTAGCCCACACCTGGCCATGAAACCACTTTTGATTCAATTACATCCTTACTTGCTCAGTGACCAACAAGGAAACCTATTCAACATACAGAAGCTTCCCTCAATATTACGCTATGGGAGCCTTTCTTTTCATGTAACATCCAACATTTGGGTATGGAGACAAGACCAATGTGACCGGGACACAACAGTGGGGTCCTAGATACTCCATGTTGGCACATCTCCATGTGGATATACAATAAGGCTCTTTTTGATCTCCTGTAACAAGAGATCAACTTTTTGGGGTAAGCGCGCAACCCATAGCGTGGTGGGAACCTCACACAATTTATGATTTTATGCACAGTGGCACTTCTAGGAACTTTCACCATTTGCACCTCATGAGATACCCATTTTAAGAAGTGGATGAGAACTGTCTGCAACAAATTGTTTGGGGACTTTTATCACTTATTAATGAACGGTTTGATTTTGTTTAGGTTTCTGCAGGGAACATCACTTGATTCATTTTGCATGATTATTAGCGCAGCAGTTTTTTGGTTTATTATTGTCCAATTACTTTTGGTCCCTTGAAAAAAAGGGGGATGGCTATTCTTAAGAGCTGTAATTCTCAAACCCTTCCTCCGATTTGGATGTGCATACCCTCAAATTAAACCTGAGTGTGCACTTTCAGGCAATATAATGTACATTATATAACCAGGGCTTGACAAATTTGCTTTGAATCTAGGAGCCAGCTAAAAAAGTTAGGAGCCAGTTTTTTTTTAGCATAGTGTGGGTTGTCAGCACCCGGGGTAAGGCAAGTCATTTGCACCCCCTAACTCTAACTTACTCACAGCAGAGCAGCCAGTCAATAACTCCAATGTAACACCGTTACATCAGGGTTATAGGCTGGCCAGAAAGAGCGACACTACAAACTTGTCATGGGAAGCTCCTTATTATGCCTAAAGCATCATGACTGCGGCAAGTAAATTGCCCTCATCTGCTGCCTAATGCAGCTGAAGAGTGGGTGGCAAAAACATGTCTCTAATGCACATTTTACCACCCAACTGCACTTCTAATTGAAGCCTTAGTGACACTTTAAATAAAATACAAAAAAAGGATGAAAGAAGTATTCCAGTGCTGCTGATCTTCTGCTGCCTCTATGCAGCCACTTCCTGCCTACATGTGTGTCCCCCACGGTGACTATCTATTGCTCTGGTGGGTTTCTGGTCAGCATGAAATACTGAAGCCCAGTTGCACATAAAAAGAGTGGTAATTGTTGATGGTACACAGGGCTTTATCAGAGGCCATAGAAAGACTCTTCTAAAGCATATCCAGCTGCCTCATCTCCCCTCCTCCCCCTCACAGCACACACTAGAGCTGTACAATTCTGGCTAAAACTAGAATAATTTTTTTTGCTTAGAATAAAGATCACAATTCTCACGGCGTAACATCTTTCACATTATACAAAAAATATGGGCTAACTTAACTGTTTAGCTTTTTTAATTCATTAAAGTGTATTTGCGTTTGAAAGACCGCTGCGCAAATACCGTGTGACAAAATATTGCAACAACCGCCATTTTATTCTCTAGGGTCTCTGCTAAAAAATATATATAATGTTTTGGGGGTTCTAAGTAATTTTCTAGAAGAAAATAATTTTTACTTGTAAGCAACAAATGTCAGCAAAGGTTTAGTCTTAAGTGGTTAAACTGCCCTCATCTACAGATCAAAGTTTAATTTAAAAAGAACTAAAAGATACTTTGTTTATAGATGTTTATCTGATGTTGTTAGATATTTGGCAGGCTGCCTGTATTTTTTTTTTTTCTTTAAGAGCCCTTTCACACTGGGGCCGCCTGAGCGTCAGCAGTAAGGCTTAATGTACACGGGACACTTTTTTTTTTTTAACGTCTCCTGAACGATTTCTTGATAGCTAGAAGCCGCCGATTAAAAACGGGCGTTTAGGGCCATTCGCATCTAGGAGTTTTTTGTTTTTTTTTTATGAAAATGGCAGTAAAACAAAATGCTGCTATACGTGAGTTACCTCGTTTAGCAGCATTTACAAGCAGTTTCAGGCATTTGGAGTTTCAAATGCCTCCGAACTTTCGTCCGAACGCATTTTTTTGGGTCTCCAAAAAAAGCTTCTAAACTCTACTGCCTAGAAATTACTATAAAAAGGACCCCGTGTACACGTACTGATAAGATAACAGAGGAGAGTTCAGGGGCAGCTGAAAAAAATGCCCAACTGCTCCCAAACGTCCGTTTACAAGCAGCAGTGTGCATGAGACCTAAAGCGCCAGTAGTTTATCGCTGTTATATTTACTGCTTTTTTGCACCACTAGCGGGGAGCTTTTATCCCCCCTGAAGGGGTTAAATGCGTCCGCTTAGCGCTGTTCTCAAATCGCTTTTACGGCACTTTGAAAGCGGCGCCCATTCATTTCAATGTGAAGGGACGGCGGAGGAGCGGTGTGCACACCGCTCCCGCACTGCCCCAAAGATGCTGCTTGCAGGAGTTTTTGTCCTGTCAGCGCACTGCCCCAGTGTGAAAGCACACGCTGACTTTAATGGAGAGGCAGTTTTCAGGCGTTTAGCAGAGGCTATTTCCAGGGCTAAAGCGCCTGAAAATCGCCCCAGTGTGAAAGGGGTCTAACCACTTCAGCCCCGGAAGGATTTACCCACTTCCTGACCAGAGCATTTTTCCCACAAATAGAGCCTTCATTAGGTGGTATTTGATCACCTCTGCGGTTTTTATTTTTTGCGCTATAAAACGAAAACTGAGCAACAATTTAGAAATTTTTATATTTTTTTTACTTTTTGCTATTCTTCCTCAGTTTAGGCCGATATATATATACATTCTTCTATACATTTTTTTGTAAAGCGCATATTGATTGGTTTGCGCAAGTTATAGTGTCTACAAATTATGGGATAGATTTATGGCATTTTTATTATTTTTTTATTTTTTTTTTTTTAACTAGGAATGGCAGCTATCTGCGATTTTTAGGGGGACTGCGACAATGCGCCAGACAGATCGGACACTTCTGACACATTTTTGGGACCAGTGACATTTATACAGTGATCAGAGCAATCAATCAGTGATCAAAAAAAAAAAATGGGGGGGTGTCTGCACTGAAAGGGGGTCTCTGCACCAAAGGGGGGGGATGTGCCCTCCTAGCTCCCTGTACAGTGCCCTCCAAACCCCCTATACTTTTCACTTCTAATCCCCTGTGCTGTGTCCTCCATGTGTTGCCTCCCCCTTCCCCCACTGTCACCTCTACCCCTATGTCTCCCAATGACCCTCCCATCCTCTTCCCCCTAGTGATCACAGCCTTTTCCATCTCAACTCTGCCACCCCACAATCCCCATTTAACCCCACCCTCAATTACCCTGCCCTAACTAACCCCTCTACTCCCCCCACCCCTTCAACCCTGCCCTCACCCAGGTCCACAACAACCACCCCCCCGCCCAAACGCGATAGGTACAGGTAATTGGTATCGGCGACTACCTAAGGTACTCTTACTCAGCGGCAAAAAAGTGGTATCGGTGCAACCCTACTGTATATAGCTGGTTGCTTGGGGGGGGGGGGGCGGGGTCCCTCGATCCTCCCGTGT
>BLSH010213347.1:43465-56207 GCA_018402905.1 Glandirana rugosa | reverse complement strand
GCCCCCCCCCCCCCCGAAATCTAGACCCTTATCCGAGCATGCAGCCTGGCAGGTCAGGAAAGGGAGGGGACGAGCGAGCGCCCCCCCAACCATACCAGGCTGCATGCCCTCAACATGGGGACAAGGGCCTCTTCCCGACAACCCTTGCTGGTGGTTGTCAGGGTCTGCGGGCGGGGAGGGCGCTAGCCTTATCCATTCACCAAAAAAGGCAGTGAAATAAAAAAAATAAAAAAAGAGCCGGTTTTTGACAACTCTGTCTTCTCCCAGTGCCGTCCTCTCTGCCGCCGTCTCTTCCCACCGCCGGTTATCCACTACTAAAAAAAATAAAAAAGCCACTGTTCTTCTGTTGCTGTCTTCCTCCGTTGTGTTGTCGTCCCCTGTCTGCCATCTGTTATATAGCCATGGGTCGTGGCCATCAGACGACATCTGGAGAGCCCGTCCCCTGTGATGTCACAAGGGCGAGCTCTCCGGGTGACATTGGATAGCCCCGCCCCATGGCTATATAACAGATGCCAGACAGCAGACGTCAACACAGCGGAGGAAGACGGCAACAGAACAACAGCGTTTTTTATAAAAAAAATTTAGTGGGTAACCGGCAGCAGCGAAGAAGAAGACAGCGGCGGGAGAGAAGGCATCGGGAGAGACGGCGGCAGGAGAAGACTGCAGCGGGAGAGAAGGCCCACGGGAGAGATGGTGGCAGAGAGGACGACACTGGAAGAATACAGAGCTATTAATAAAGGAATTGTCAAAAACCGGGGGGGTTTTTACATTTCACTGTCTTTTTGGTGAATGGGTAGGGGTAATATGAACCCAATACCCATTCACATGGGGGGGGGATCTTGGGCCCTCCCCATGTCAAAGGGGGTCCCCAGATTCCAATAAGCCCCCCCGCCCGCAGACCCCATCAACCACAGGAATGTCGGGAAGAGGCCTTTGTCCCCATCAACATGGGGCGACCCCACACTTTTTTTTCCCGCAATTTTTTATTTTTTGCCGGCAACTTTTTTTTACATTTAGCTGTCAGCGGGGACAGCTGAGAACTGATGACTCAATGGTTAAGGACGCGGCGGCTGGCTTCCCAGCCCCCTCCTTAGCAACCAGCTATATACAGTGTTATAAACTGGTATATACTGTGCTAAGTGACTATACTAAGTAAGCAGATAACACTGCAAATAAACAAAAAATTGTGTACAATATATCTAAAATTCAAGTGTAGTACTAGATTAAAAAAATTATACTCAAATAACCTCTGTGTCACACTATAGTCCAAATGAATGGACGTCAACGTAAAGATTTAAAGTGCAGAGTATAAAGTGCAAAAAAGATTATATCGTGTAAAAAATATTTTCCAAGGTGCATCAAATATGTGAATATTTCAATAAATGAACAAATAATAATAGCCAATTCTTAAAATGTCACACTCCTCCTTGCAGTAGCAATCACAAAGTGCAAATAATAGCCATCCGGACGTGCAAAAATGCAAAAATGAATGTGCAAAGTAGATGTAGATATATGAAAGATTGGTAATTCACAAAATATTCAAATATCAATAGTTCATAAGCAATTTGTGGCATACGATCTTAGGTGAAGGTAAAAGGCCAATCGATCACCAATACTGTGAGACACCATCACTAGAGTTGATCGAACCCCCCGATGTTCAGGTTCGGCCGAACTTCGGGAAAAAGTCCGGGTTCGGCACCGAACTCAACCCGAACTTTATCCCGGACCCTGAACCCCATTGAAGTCAATGGGGACCCGAAACTTTTTAGCACAAAAATGGCTGTAACAAAGTCCTGGCAAGTGCTAGAGGACTGCAAAAGGAAGTAAAATGGGGGTAAGAGTAGGGCAAGTGCCCTACAAAAAAATGGGGATAGGGAAAATAAATTGAAATCAAATAGAAAAAAAAAGGGAAGGGGGGGTGGATGTGGAGTAGGAGCCTAGAGGTTGACTAGGCCGTGAAGGTGGCAGTGGCGGTGGTGGAGGAGTAGGAGGAGGTAGCAAACACTGTTTTTTTTTTTTTTTATAAATGGGGTAGCCCCCAAAATATTGTGGCATATTCAAAAAAAACATGTATACGAATGGCTGTGTGAGTCCGGTCTAAATGTCTATTCTGCACAAGGTACAGACAAGTCTTGTGGGATCCATGCATGGTTCATTTTAATAAAAGTTAGCTTGTCCACGTTGGCTGTGGACAGGCGGCTACGCTTGTCTGTGATAACGCCCCCTGCCATGCTAAACACACGTTCAGACAATACACTGGCTGCAGGGCAGGCCAGCATCTCCAAGGCATAAACGGCAAGCTTAGGCCATGTGGCCAATTTGGAGACCCAGAAGTTGAATGGGGCAGACTCATCAGTCAGTAAGTGTAGGCGTGTGCACACATACTCTTCCACCATGTTGCTGAAATGCTGCCTCCTGCTAAGACGTTGTCTATCGGCTGGTGGTGCTGTTTGTTGAGGCGGGCTGCTGACAAAGCTTTGCCACATTTCGGCCATGCTAACCCTGCCTTCTGAGGTGCTGGCGGTGCCACAGCTGCGTTGGCGGCCTCTTCCTCCTCTGCCTTCGCCTTGTGCTTTCACTGAGCCCCCCGGTGTCATTTGGGAATGCCTTCAGCAGCGCCTCTACCAGCGTGCGCTGGTAGTCGCGCATTTTCCTCTCACGCTCCAGTGAGGGAATTAAGGACGGCACTTTGTCCTTGTAACGGGGATCCAGCAGGGTGGCCACCCAGTAACCGGCACACGTTACAATGTGGGAAACTCGGCTGTCGTTGCGCAGGCACTGCAGCATGTAGTCGGCCATGTGTGCCAGGCTGCCCAGAGGCAAAGACAAGCGGTCCTCTGTGGGAGGTATATCTTCTGTGTCTTCTGTATCCCCCAGCCACGCTCCAGTAATGCCCACGAGCTGCGTTGGGTGCCACCCTGCTGTGGTTCCTCCTCCTCATGATCTTCCTCGTCCTTCAGAACTGTGCCCTGGCTTGAATATCTTGGACCTGGCCTATGCTGGTGCAGGAACCCACCTTCCGAGCCACTTGCGAATGACTGGCCTGATAACTGTGGAAATGACCCCTCTGCCTCCTCCTCCTCCTGTGCCACATCCTCTTCCATCATGGCCCGAAGTGTTTTTTCAAGGAGACATAGAAGTGGTATAGTAACGCAGAGAACAGCGTCATCGGCACTGGCCATGTTGGTGGAGTACTCAAAACACCGCAATAGGCTACACAGGTCTCACATGGAGGCCCACTTGTTGGTGGTGAAGTGGTGCTGTTCCGCAGAGCGACTGACCCGTGCGTGCTGCAGCTGAAACTCCACTATTGCCTGCTGCTGCTCGCACAGTCTCTCCAGCATGTGCAAGGTGGAGTTCCACCTTGTGGGCACGTCACATATGAGGCGGTGAGCGGGAAGGCCGAAGTTCCGCTGCACTGCAGACAGGCGAGTAGCAGCAGGGTGAGAACGCCGAAAGTGCGCACAGACGGCCCGCACTTTCTGCAGCAGCTCTGACATATCCGGGTAGTTTAGAAAATTCTGTACCACCAAATTCAGCACATGCGCCAGGCAAGGGACGTGCGTCAAACGGACTAGGCCCAGAGCCGCTACGAGATTTCGCCCATTGTCGCACACCACCAGGCCGGGCTTGAGGCTCAGTGGCAACAGCCACTCAATGGTCTGTCGTTCAATGCCCGTCCACAGCTCCTGCGCAGTGTGGGGTTTATCCCCCAAACATATCATTCTGGATGTGCTGATGTTGGTGGTGAAGGTGTTACGCTGAGCGGATGAGGAGGTGGTCGAGGAGGAGGAAGCGCAGTAGGAGGAGGAGGCAACAGGAGGCAAAGAGAAATGCCCTGCAGTCCTTGGTGGTGGAAGGACATGCGCCAAATGGCTAGCCGGCTCAGGCCCACCCGCCACTACATTTGCCCAGTGTAGTTAGCAAGATATAGCGTCCCTGCCCGTGCTTACTGGTCCAGGTATCAGTGGTTATGTGGACCTTGCCACAGATGGCGTTGCGCAGTGCACACTTGATCTTGTCCCCGACTTATTTGTGCAGGGAAGGGATGGCTCACCTGGAAAAGTAGTGGCGGCTGGGAACCACGTACTGTGGGACAGCCACCGCCATCAGGTTTTTGAAACTGTCCGTGTCCGCCAAACGGAATGACAGCATTTCAAAGGCCAGGAATTTTGAAATGCTGGCATTCAGGGCCAGGGATCGCGGGTGGGTAGGGGGGTACTTCCTCTTTCTCTCCAGTGTTTGGGAGATGGAGAGCTGTAAGCTTCCATGGGACCATGGTGTGGAAATGCTTGGGGACGGTGGCGGACATGGTGCCGTTGCTGTCAAATCGTCTGTTTGCTGGGTGGCAGGTGACACTGTCACGGTAGAGGTGGAGGAAGAGGCCAAGGCAGCAGCAGATTGTCTGAAGAACTGCCATGCGGGGGAACGCCTTTGGTGTGGTAGGTCCCTGGGTGTGGTGGGTAGTAGCAGGCATACTGTCTAGGGGACGCTCGCTCCGCTTTTGCAACCTGCTTCCTCTTTTGCTGTGCTGGTGCCTCTGTGCGACCACCACCTCTTCCTCCAAACTGCACACGTCACTCGCATGACCCTCAGTCCATGTGGGGTCTAGGACGTCATCATCCTCCTCCCCATCATCTTCTACCCATCCTTCACCACTGCCCTCGTCAGTCTGCACACTGAGGAAAGCTGCAGCAGTTGGCACCTGTGTTTCGTCATCATCTAAGACGTGCTGCGCTGGTGTTTCCATGTCCTCATCCTGCAACAGAAGTGGTTGGGCATCGGTGCACACAAGGTCTTCCACTTCTGGGGCAGCGCTATGTGGATGGCCCACGGAAAGCACACAAGGAGAGTGATCAAAAAGCACAAGAGTCTCTTGCATGACTTGGGGCTCAGACTGCTTGGCTAATTCACAAGGGGCTGAGGTGAAACACAGATGGCCATGGGGTTCAGGTGCCAACTCGGAGCTTTCATCAAGGGACCGGGAGGGACATAATGTGAAGGAACTGAAGGCATTGTCAGCCACCCAATCTACTATCGCCTGTACTTGTTCTGGCCTCACCAATCGTTGAGCGGCATTCGGGCCTACCATATACCGATGAAGGTTCTGTTGGCTACCCGAGGAAGGTGTTTCACGTGTGCGTGTAGCTGGCACACATCAACCACGTCCTCGCCTTCCAACAGGAGCTTCACCAACACGACCAACACCAGCAGCACCAGCATCACCATGACCACGTCCCTTATTTGATGCTCTCCTCATTGTGCCCGCAAATGTACTATGTAGTCAATAATCTGTCCCATACAGCAACAGCTGGAACCTGGCCCTATAGGAGTAGGCAATGATTTTTGAACAATAATCTGTCACTTACAGCAACAGCTGGAACTTCTCCCTTTAGAACTAGGAGATTATTTTTGAACAACAATCTGTCACTTACAGCAACAGCTGGAACCTGGCCCTATAGGAGTAGGCAATGATTTTTGAACAATCTGTCCCTTACAGCAACAGCTGGAACCTGGCCCTATAGGAGTAGGCTATGATTTTTGAACAATAATCTGTACCTCTAAGCAACAGCTGGAACCTGACCCTATAGAACTAGGAGATGGTTTTAGAACAATATAATCTGTCCCTCTAAGCAGAAGCCTCTACCTAGTGCAGTCAGATTGTTCTGTAATGCAGGGTGAGATCTGCAATCTGTCCCTCAGAGCAGCAGTAGTAGTAATCTCTAATTAGTCCAGAATCAGATCGTCCTATAATGCAGGATGAGATGTTAAAATTATCTGTCCCTCACAACAACACCGGCAGCTTCCTCTCCCTACACTAGTCAGAGTCTCAGAGAGCATGTGACATGCAGCACTGTGACTCCAGCTTATAAAGAGGCTGGGTCACATGATGCACTGGCCATTCACAGCCATGCCATTAGTAGGCATGGCTGTGATCGCTTCTAAGGGCAAACGAGTGAAACGCTTGCTGATTGGCTGTCCTGCAGCTATTCAACATGCGTGATTCAATCAACCAGAACTTTACAGTTCGGGTTCGCTCAACTCTAACCATCACCATAGCATATAATATGCTTACCAGAACGACACATATAATGGGCCCAGAATGAAACCTCTCAGATGGGATGATGTTCTGCTCCAGGGGCAAATATGTGGAGAAACGTTTCCTTAATGGTTGTCAGGTTGGATTAACCACAAATTATAAAAAGACCACTCGGGAGATGGATCACTGGACCGGACCTCTCTTCCACCCAACAGTTTTCAATATAACATCCAGTAATTCATAGAATAAAAAATCTCAGTGTAAAACCTTTTACACTCATTTATTAAAGCGGCGTTCCACTGTTTCATAAGTTTATTAAGTTTATTAAAAGTCAATAATAATAAACAGACACTTACCTGTCTCCCGGTCCAGCGATGCGGCCGCCTAGAGCCTCAGAACTCTCCCCCTCCCCTCCGCAGCTACTGTGGGCATCCAGCCGTGACAGCTAGCGGCCTCACAAAGTTTTCTAGGACCCGTCCTGTGTCCCAGAAGACTTGGGGAGGGAGGGGGGTGGAAGGAGACCTTCCCCTTCCGATCGCCTAAGGCGACCAGAACGGAAGTGCCTGTCAAAATTGGGTACCTGCTTTCCCCCCCTCCTCCCCAAAAGGAGTGGAACTCCGCTTTAAAAAGAAAGTATTGCACTTACATTACATCAGTACAAATCAAGATCAAGAGACATAGATCAATCGTAGCGCAATAGCCTGGGGTCAGCAGTCACCCTATCCTATAAAAAGGATTTAAAAATGGATGTCAGCAGAACGTCCACTAACATCCGTTTTTTGTCCGTTCTGGTTTTTTTTAGTGAAGAAAAAAAATAGCGTTTTCTTCCATTATAAAAAACAGAGCTTAGCGGAGAGACAGGTTAGTGGATGTCAGCAGATGATCTCCCGCTAACGTCAGCTATCCCATAGAGATACATGCAAGTCTGTGAATGAAAAATGGACATACAGAACGCCCATGTGAAAGAGGCCTTAAGATAGTGAAGGGAGAGAAAGATCGGCTGCCCAGCGCCAAAACATGGTTTCTGGTCGCCATGGCGACTTGGGGTTCGTCGAGTCCTGATCGCTATAGTTTGAATATGTATTGGTAAATACCTGAAAAATAATAATATATATATATATATATATATATATATATATATATATATATATATATATATATATATATATATACACACATACATACACACACACACACACACACACACACACACATACACGTATGTATATATAGTGACATTATCCGAGGCGGAATAGTAGATGGACGCTATGTGTCACCTCGCATGCGTTCATTTGGAGTGGACTAAGGTGGAATCTGATCCAGATTTTACCAGCCACCTTGGCAGGGTTTTTTCCGGACCAGATTTTGTGATTCACTTGAGTCCAGTGACAGCTGGGGTTTAAATAACCAGGAAGAGAGCAACGGTTTGCTCTGCCCTGGGACTCTGAGAGCGAACAGCCTGATAGAGCTGACACACGGAGCTACCCTTGCTCTCTTCCTGGTTATTTAAACCCCAGCTGACACTGGACTCAAGTGGATCACAAAATCCGGTCCAGAAAAAAACCCCGTCAAGGTGGCTGGTAACACCTGGACTGGATTCCACCTTAGTCCACTCCAAATAAATGCATGTGAGGCGACACATAGGGGTGTATTTACCAAAACTTGAGAGTGCAAATTCTGGTGCCACTCTGCATAGAAATCAGCTTTCAGGATTTTTTGTCAAAGCTTAATTGAACAAGCTGAAGTTAGAAGCTGACTGGCTACCATGCAGAGCTGAACCAGATTTGGCACTCTCCAGTTTCAGTAGATCAACCCCACAGCTTCCATCTACTACTTCACCTCGCATAACGTTTATATGTATAGCTTGTATAACAGTGTAGATTTGCTGTCCCCTCAAAACAACAACACATAGCCATTAATGTCTAAACCGCTGGCAACAAAAGTGAGTACACCCCTAAATGAAAGTGTCTAAATTGGGTCCAAAGTGTCAATATTTTGTGTGGCCACCATTATTTTCCAGCACAGCCTTAACCCTCTTGGGCATGGAGCTCACCAGAGCTTCACAGGTTGCCACTGGAGTCCTCTTCCACTCCTCAATGATGACCTCACGGGGCTGGTGGGTGTTAGAGACTTTGCGCTCATCCACCTTCCATTTGAGGATGCCTCAAAGATACTCAAAAGGGTTTAGGTCTGGAGACATGCTTGTCCAGGCCATCACCTTTACCCTCAGCTTCTTTAGAAAGGCAGTGGTCATCTTGGAGGTGTTTGGGGTCATTAGGTTATATTGCCCTGTGGCCCAGTCTCCAAAGGGAGAGGATCATGCTCTGCTTCAGTATGTCACAGTACATGTTGGCATTCATGGTTCCCTCAATGAGCTGTAGCTCCCCAGTGCTGACAGCACTCATGCAGCCCCAGATCACGACACTCCCACCACCATGCTTGACTGTAGGTAAGACACACTTGTCTTTATACTCCTCACCTGGTTGCTGCCACACACACGCTTCACACCATCTGAACCAAATACGTTTATCTTGGTCTCATCAGACCACAGGATATGGTTCCAGTAATCCATGTCTTTAGTCTGCTTGTCTTCAGCAAATTGTTTGCGGGCTTTCTTGTGCATCATCTTTAGAAGAGGCTTCCTTACGGGATGACAACCATGCAGACCAATTTGATGCAGTGTGTGGCGTATGGTCTGAGCACTGACAGGCTGAACCCCCACCCCTTCAACCTCTGTAGCAATGCTGGCAGCACTCATACATCCATTTCCCAAAGAAACTCTGGATATGATGCTTAGCACGTTCACTCAACGTCTTTGGTCAACCATGGCGAGGCCTGTTCTGAGTGGAACCTATCATGTTAAACTGCTGTATGATCTTGACCACCATGCTGCAGCTCAGTTTCAGGGTCTCGGCAATCTTCTACTATCCTAGGCCATCTTTATGTAGAGCAACAATTCTTTTTTTCAGATCCTCAGAGTTCTTTGCCATGAGGTGCCATGACCTTGTAATACTCAACATCATATCCAGAGGTTGTCTTTGGGAAATAGATGTATGAGTGCTGCCAACATTGCTGCAGAGGCTGAAGGGGTGGGGGATCAGACTGTCAGTGCTCAGTCCATACACTGCATCAAATTGGTCTGCATGGCTGTCGGTGCAGAAGGAAGCCTCTTCTAAAGATGATGCACAAGAAAGCCTGCGGTTTGCTGAAGACAAGCAGACTAAGAAAATGGATTACTGAAACCATGTCCTGTGGTCTGATGAAACCAAGATAAATTTATTTTGTTTAGATGGTGTCAAGTGTGTGTGGCGGCAGCCAGATGAGAAGTACAAAGACAAGTGTTTCTTGCCTACAGTCAAGCATGGTGTCATGGTCTGGGGCTGCATGAGTGCTGCCGGGAGCTACAGTTCATTGAAGGAACCATGAATGCCAACATGTACTGTGACATAATGAAGCAGAGCATGAATCCCTCCCTTCAGTGACTGGGCTGCAGGGCAGTATTCCAACATAATAACGACTCCAAACACACCTCCAAGACTACCACTGCCTTGCTAAAGAAGCTGAGAGTAAAAGGTGATGGACTGGCCAAGCATGTCTCCAGACCTAAACCCTATTGAGCATCTATGGGGCATCCTCAAAACAGAAGGTGGAGGAGCACAAGGTCTCTAACATCCACCAGCTCTGTGATGTCAACATGGAGGAGTGGAAGAGGACTCCAGTGGTAACCTGTGAAGCTCTGGTGAATTCAATGCCCAAGAGGATTAAGGCAGTGCTGGAAAATAATGATGGCCACACAAAATATTGACACTTTGAGCCCAATTTGGACATTCTCATTTAGGGGTGTACTCGCTTTTGTTGCCAGTGGTTTAGACATTAATGGCTGTGTGTTGAGTTATTTTGAGGGGACAGCAAATTTACACTGTTATACAAGCTGTACACTCACTACTTTACATTGTAGCAAAGTGTCATTTCTTCAGTGCTGTCACATATAAACCTAGAATAAAATGTTTACAAAAAAGTGAGGGGTGTATTCACTTTTGTGAGATATTGTATATGTATGTGTGTGGGTACGCCGGTCAGCAAGTTGTTAAAATACTTTTAATTAACGCAGAACTGTACTGTGTAATCTGGGCCATTGTGCCCACTATCTTTAAAGCCTTATGTTTTCAGTTCCCTATGTATATTCTACAGTGCTTAGTTAGGATGACTCCATATAAAAGTAAATATAAAATAAAAGCGCAAAAAAGCACAAAAGGTTACCACACCAAACTTTTGACTTTAAACAGAACCTCTCTTATAGAAACATGCTGACCATCACCAACACCTCATTCTGAAAATACCGAATTGCCTGTTGCGCTAACTCTCTTCAATACATTGAACCCAGAACAAGTACATAGATCTGAACTTTGACTTTCCTTGCTTGTTTTGACTAAAAAAGCCATAGTGGTTATAACAGCCACAAAACTAGCATTTTCAGAAATAGGTCAGCTTAGGAGCTCTCTTAGGAATGGTTTACTTTAAGGGTCGAAATAAAGGCGCACAAGAATTGAGATTTTCAAATATTAAAAATGAAAGATGTACATATCACAATCCTACTAAAACATCACTAACAGTTCCAGCCAATTACTAAAAAAATAAAAACATAGGTATCGCCCTATGGGACTTTATATGAGGTGTACACAATTGCAGATGAAATGAACAAATATAAATACAATAAAAACATTTATTGCAAAAATGATCATACCTGAAAAAGAGAAATACATAAAGTATACATAAGATCTAAAACAATCAACATGTTTCACGAGATGTGACACCAATTATTGGCATCCCTTTTCACATATCTGCAGTTTTGCACACATTCCTCCTTGGCCCAATTATCCATCCTACCATCGCAGCAGGTTGGTTTATACAAGCATTCCATTATATATTTTATGATTATTTTGCCAATTTAGCAATATTTGATATATACATATTATATTGTATTATAGTTGATATCTGAATAGATTATCTAGGATCTCCATAGTTGCATAGTTAGGTTGAAAAAAGACACAAGTCCATCTAGTTCAATCAAAAAAAAAAAGAAGAAAAAATAGAAAAATGATATATAACCATATAATCCCATATACAATCCTTCACCCACAGTTGATCCAGAGGAAAGCAAAAAACCACAGCAAAGCATGATCCAATTAGCTATAGCGGGGGAAAAAAATTCCTTCCTGATCCCCCGAGAGGCAATCGGATTCACCCTGGATCAACTTTACCTAAAAATGTTATTACCCAGTTAGATTATTTACATAATAAACCAGGCCTTTTTTAAAGCAATCTACCATGCTGGCCAAAACCACCTCTGGAGGGAGTCTATTCCACATTTTCACAGCTCTAACTGTGAAGAAACCTTTCAGTATTTGGAGATGAAATCTTTTTTCCTCTAGACGTAAAGTCATGCTCGCCTCCCATTGTTCCTTGGACAGGGTTTTTTGGTTGGCTCTGCTGCCTCAGCTCCCTTCCAAAGCATATATTGCTGCCATCCTCTAAGAATATAGCCACAAGCACATAGGTTTTGCCGATTGGTGAGCATGGGGTCTTTTCTTTTGCTGTAAGGCCCCTCTGACCATTTGCCCATTATTTAATCATGCGTCACATTATCTTTATTGGTCATTCATTTTCAGATATATCCTATATAAATCCACCCCTGAAGAGCGAGTCAAATCTCGCGAAACGCGTTGGGCGTTTTAGATCTTATGTATACTTATGTATTTCAAATGCAATGCAATCTTTAACTATGTGCAAAATCATATTAGCTTTGCCTTTGTGTATGCTACTCTTTCATGTGTAGCCATGTGCCCCCTTGGGGGTGGCTGGCAGCTGTGGTTCACCTACCAGCTGCCTTCAATCACTTAATTTTCCATACATCCAGAGTCACAGAACAGGCCAGTACTTTGTTTTGTTGTTTTATTTAGGGGATAAACTTCGAAGGGGAAGGGATAACTGTGGAATGCCAAAGGATCAAATCACAGGACCTTCTATATACACTTCCGTATATACACTCCTTCCTCCGGCACAGACACTTGCTGACCGTTGCACTCCTTTCCCTCTATCCTGCACAACGCTTGTTTCTTCCCCTTTAGGCCTCAAAGGAAATTTATCAGGCCTGCTCTTCTGCTAGCAGGAACTCCGGACACCCGTATTGGAAAGAAAGTGAACACTTATATAAATCCACATTGGGGTGTCTCATCCATATTGAGCATTGTGAAGGAATGTGGGTGTATCGGTCCCCAGCCAATACCCAAGAGAGGGCTTGAAGCTGGACTCTCATGGCACCACTATAGATAAGGTAGACATACAAAAGGTTTATCTTAAAAAAGTAAGAAAATTTTGATATAACATGATAAAAGACTGCTAAATCATAACAGATGTGAATTAAAATATATTGTCACCAAAGTACATCTGTCCCCAATAAAGGGGATGGCGTTTTACCACGGTACTCTCAGGTCGAAGTTCGGGAGAGAACCCATAACCGACCCCTGGCTATGTGGGTGTAAGGAAGTGTTACGAGTTATACCTACTCTGTGGGGTTACACCTAAATATATTCACAAGTGAAAGAAAGGTTATGCCCACAGGCCTCAAGGACGATCGTCTTCTCGTCCGGACTATTTAAAGGAAACTCCGGATTTCCCCTTCTTTGTTCGCAACACGTCCTA